>LOJH01007694.1:42322-57476 GCA_001685095.1 Ellobius talpinus
CACACACACACACACACACACACACATACATCAGGAATGTTCATAATCACTAAATAAACAAACCTGGTCTTAGGTACTCCATAGCCAAGGATCCTTACTGTTTAACTGTGAACATATATCCTTATTGTCCAAATGAAATAGTTTTTCAGCCTGCAGTATGTCATAACTCTGGATCTGGTTGGTGAGGGAGGGGAGGGGGGAGATGAACCAATACATCACAGCACTTAGGGTTCAAAGCCCTGATGTGGAAAAACATAAGTAAACTCAATTCGCATTGACAGGCAAGGGTCTTTTAGGGACTGTGGTCTCTCTCATTTTGCACCCCAGAGTGGCCTTGAACTCGCTATGCAGCCTACGATGGTATGAAGCCTACGATGGTATGAAGCCTACAGCAGTCCACTGGCCTCAGCCTCTCCTGTTGCTGGGGTTATAGGCCTGAGCCACCACGTCTGGTAAACAATATTATTCAAGACAAACAGGAGTTGAATAAGAACTAGTGGGATTTTTTCCCCCAATTAGTTTTCGTTTGGTATTTGGTTCAGCTCCCTTGTAGTTCTCTCTGAATGTGACTTATACAAACCGCATGCCACTTAACTCATGACTCTGCATGCAAACGATTGCACCTTTAACCTTCATACAAAACAACGTTCGTAAATGAAAGCAAAGTGTGTTTTCACCTTGTGCCTGATGCCTGGTGATTGTGACCAATTCTGAACTCGAAATGCTGCTCTTCAGTTTCCACAGCGCCTTCCCTGCCTGACAATCAGTTTTCTCACTCTGACAAACTCAAAAGGATGAGCAAGTCTGTTCCAGCGTTTCTTCAAGATGAGGCAAGTTCATGTTTTGCACCTTTGAGAAAATGGAGCCCAGTAAGTGGTCTCTCTCTGCCCCCTTGGGCTGTCTGTACTCAACTGTGGCCTAGACCAAAGAGGTCAGTGGGGCTGGTCCCTGCCTCCCAAATCAATGGAATCCGTCTTGTTGTTGATCCAGGAACAGGGCAATGCATGTCTCACTTCCCTCAGACAGCAGTTATTTTGGCCAGTGAAGCCAGATTACATAGATTTGGGGATGTGACGCTTTTGTTTCAGAGTAGGTACAAATTAAGAACTCTGGGAAGAAGTGTGTTGCATAAATTAATTACGCATCTGTAGCTAAAAGTTGGTTTGTAGAAGCTTGGCCTAGGATGCATGACTACTTCCAAAGCCCTTGGTAGAGTAATAAGGTAATAATGAATCAAACTTTCAAGAGGATCTACTGGGTCCCATGAACTTTACACTTCTTATTTCATCCAATTCTCCAATGACCATGGGACGTCAGGCATCACCATTGTCCCCAAATATTACAGGTGAAAAAGTAAAGCCTACGGAGTTAAAGCATCGTCACACAGATTGTGGTCTAGAGTCCATATCTGACTCTCATGTGGGCCACCACTTTGCCACACTGTGCAGGATTGTAGCTTCACTCTACAATTCATCAAGTCCAGAGTATGTACCAGGCACTTAATACTCCTGTTCTTTTCCCAGTGCCCAGTTCCCACTACCAGGCAGACCTCAGACTTTGCCTGAGGTCTTTTGACTTAGTATGATCCCAGCTTCTTGCTGCCACATGATTGGGAGCCTGTGGTCTGTGGTAAGATATTTCCAATTCTAGCTATGAAGCAAAACTGTGGTATTATTACCAGGAACAAGCAAATTCTTTGGTTTCAGTGAGACTGGTTTTTTTGAGCGTCTACTCTATGAGGTTGTTCAGGCGGATTGAGCTAATGCAGAGAAAATATAAAACATGGTCCTGGAACGCAGAGAACAGGCGGTAAAGGCTAGCACCTGGGATTCTAGGGTCTGCCCTGGTTTCTGAAGGAGAAGTGAGAAGCTTTATACTCAAGCCAATCTCTTAGAAGGCAAGACATGAGCAGAAGTCTGGGTGAGATATAAATACCACCCTGCATCCACCCTGTGTGTCCTTCTGTCTTCTGTTCACTGGGGACTTTGGGTGAACTGCACCTGCAAATATTTGGTCCTTGCTGATGTTTAAGAGCCCCACACTACAGTTTGAAAAAAAAATCACTCATGGGAGGCAGTAGTTAAACTATTATCTGGAAGCTAGCCAGCATAAACACCACACGATTTCTATGGTCTTAGACCTTTGGAGATCTGCTCAGGTCTTGTAACAGGGGTGGGGTAGGGGGATCATAAGAGTGAAACATAATTTGAGAGGTGAATTATACCAGGGTTTTGTTTTTTTTTTATTTCTCCTTTAGTTGTAACCCGCTGTCTCAGCCCTTAACAGGCCGATTGGATTTATACACCAGAGATGCTGGAATTAAAGTGTATCACTTTACCTTTCAAAGCAGGCCAGGTTGAACTGGACATTAAAGGATTCAGAGATGAAACCAGCCCTTGCCCCTTTGCCAGCTGGCCCTTTGAAACTTAGTAACTTTTGCTGAGTGCTAGCTATGTAAAAAATGCTGATTCAGGTCAACATCTCCTCCCAATAATGAACTCACAATCTGACACACTAGGTAGAGCATATAAAGTGTCCTAAGAGAGGGGAAGGGATTGTTGAGTGTCAGGGATGGGAATATAACACCAGGCATATTTAAAAGGTACGGAGTTTTAGAAATCCTTGAGACAAGATTGTTTTCTTTTCCATGTAAGGCATTAACTTTTTTCTTTGACCCCCTTCATTAATCTGCATTATAATTGGTATTCATGATGTTGATGCGTAATTGCATGGTGCTGGAATATGCTGGCATGAACTAACTACTCTTCCATAACTCAGGAGCCGCTGCACTGCACCCCAGATCCTGTAATTCCCAAATGAAATTGTCATGAATAATGAACATTATGAGAAAACCTCTAACAAAGTCTAAGAATAAATAGAGTTGAATTTGTCATTGTTGCTTTTCCTCCTTGTCCCAGATAGATGTTGGGACATATTTAAAATAAGTATCCTATTGCTTTTTAACTTTTAAAGAAATATGTGGAAATATGGCGAATGGCTAATTTAACATACTTTCCTAAAGCAACAAAACATTAAGTACAACAATAGGGTCACGAAAGGGATGCTTTACGTTAATATATATATATATATATGTATACACACATATCTATATATACTTTCATTGAAATAAGTCAGACTAGTTTTTATTGTTCCTAGTTTGTGTCTTAAGTAAAAAATTTGATATTTAAGAAAGATAAAGCTACAATAATAACAACAGAAAGAATTAAGCACGATACTTAGTGCTTTGGTAGGATTTCATAGATGTTTTATTTTATGATATATACATATATTCTCTAGGAAATGTGGGTGTATTAAGAGGGACAAGAAAGTTTACCGTGGTGCTGTTTCTGTAGCTCCTAAGGGCCACCCTGTGGCAGAAAGACCACTGCATCATTCTCCTAGCCAGGCACTGCCCCCCTTAGGTCCGCCATAGACCACCTCCATCCTGAATCCCCAGCATTACCCCTCGCGTCCACAGCCTTTGGGGCAATGCCATACATCAGTGTGTAACAAGACAACTGTCCTTGCCTGAACATAATTCTAACGCTGACTCATTCCGAACTTCAAACATGCTGACCTTGCGTCGTTCCGGATTGAAACCCTGTGTTTGTGATGTGATGTTTTGTAGAGTGATGACAGAGAAACAGATACTGCGTCCGAGAGCAGTTACCAGCTCAGGAGATACAAGAAGAGCCCGAGCTCATTAACCAATCTTAGCGGCTCCTCTGGCATGACGTCCTTGTCCTCTGTATGTAAATGACGGCTCTACGTTCACCTGGCTGCTGCTCTAAACCTTGCTCTTGTGCCCCAGCTCACTGTAATGTGGCCGCCTGTCTTAGCTCTAAAATTCAAAGTTGTTTTTTTTTTAATCATTTGTTATTGGCTTCTGGCTAGCAACATCTTCCTTTTCTCACAGAATAAGGGGTTTCATGTACATTATAAATTAAAACAAATTTTTTGATACGTTTTAAAATTCTAAATTGGCAACAAGATAAACCACTCAGTTTTTCTGTGCAACAAATGGGGTAGCTTTAAAGATTCTGTTCATCTCAGGCATGGATTTACACACCGCTTACAGGCATAGAATTGTACTATCATTTAAACAAACCTATCGAAACTTAGATTGAGACAGATGAGGAATGGGATAGTAATTCTTTGCCTTCTGGAAGGATCCAGAAGAGGGTTTTAAATGGAGCTTTCCTGAAGCACAGTTGTTCATCTTTGATGAAAGTGAATGTGATTATATGGAGCTTTTCCCATAACCTGAGGTAGCTCTGTGTGCATGTAGTGCATGCATGGAAATATACACATGAAATGGCATTGCCATACGCTTATTTAAATATTTTTCTGCCACCCATGCACGTTTATATAGCTTAGCAGGTACACTAGAAAAATGACATGGTGCTTAAATTCTTACTAGCCTTGTACTTCTGAATCCCTTAAAAAGGTATTTATATTGATTTTTTTTCTTTCTGGTAATCTGTGTATGCCCTTGGGAAGGCTTTAAATTCCCTTCATCGATCGTCTCTAGTCTACCCTGCCTGAGGTCTAAAAGTGCATGGCTCAGCAAGCAGTTTCCTAGATTCGGAGGATGAGAAACATGGCAAAAGTCCTTTCTCGTGCCATGGAGTCTTAAAGGACATGCTGCTGCGATTTGGGGCCCACAGTCTCTCACATCCTTTCCTGTTAGCCCTTTAGACACTAAGCATGGCTGACAGCGAATGCCACCTAGCATGAAACCGCCCTGTTTTGAGATGAACTAGCATCTAAAAGACTTTTGCATTGCACTATTGTCTGCCATTTAAGAACAAGGTAAATCGTAGGCATA
The DNA here is from genome assembly GCA_001685095.1 of Ellobius talpinus. Taxonomy (NCBI): domain Eukaryota; kingdom Metazoa; phylum Chordata; class Mammalia; order Rodentia; family Cricetidae; genus Ellobius; species Ellobius talpinus. The sequence continues at coordinate 47,151 of LOJH01007694.1, forward strand.
TCATATCCAATTATCTGTGTTGGTATTACCTTGTGCCATATTAAAGTAATTGCTTTCATGTGCGAGCTAGAGAAGCGATGCCAAGCAAGGACTATGCCTGGGATTCTTGCTTGGGGGAGTCAGGTGTGAGCGCAGACAAACACTGTTTCTGGTGCACCCAGGTGAGTGGCAGTGTGATGAGCGTTTACAGCGGAGACTTCGGCAACCTAGAAGTCAAAGGAAGTGTTCAGTTCGCGATCGACTACGTGGAGTCCCTGAAAGAGCTGCATGTTTTTGTGGCCCAGTGTAAGGACTTAGCAGCAGCGGATGCTAAGAAACAGCGCTCAGACCCGTAAGTACAGACCTGGGAGGGCTCACCCATTTTTCTCTTGGTTCTCAGTTGATCTGGTGGGACTCAAGGAGTCAAAGCAATCAAAGGGTGGGTCTGGGTGGGCTTGTGTTTAAAGGCGTGTTTGGAAAGTTGGGTTGGGGGCTGTGACTGCACTGGCTTTATAAATCCATATACCGAACATTAAATTATAGAAAATACAGAGAAGCACCAAACACTTTGGGGGGGCTGGTAAGGGGGTCATCTTGTCCTGCTTATTCATTTTCCAGATAAAGAGACAAGAATTAGAGATAAGCAGTCCATAAACATGGATTTAGGAAGCAGCAAAAATCTGGAATAAAACCAGATCCTTGCTCCTTCTAACTGACTTCCAAACCTTTCCTAAGATTAGAAGAGGCACAAGTCTTATAAAATAAGACTTCATAACATTAACTGTTGTGAAATACTCAAGGCTTAATACTAAGGTAGTTTCCGTAGACTGTGTCCTACATAGCCAGGTGTGGTGATGCACATCTGTAATCCCAGCCCTCAGGAGGCTGAAGCTGGAGGATGGCTAAATTGGACGCAAGCTTCTGCTGGATAGGGAGATCCCCGACTCAAGGCAAATGAGCAATAAATGAAGTTAAGTCTTGCATAAGAGCTTTATGAAGAACTGTTAACTCACCTTTTAAGTCAGGTGTATGGTTGCATGTTAGTTTATTTGAGAGTTAGTTTATTTGAGAGTTAGTTTATTTGAGAGTTAGTTGCTACATTTTTCTCATAGCCTTTGAAGAAGTCTGATTTGTGACCATTTTTCTGGGTCAATATGAGATTTATTTTATTTTATTTTAAAAGCAATGAACTATTTTATTAAAAAGTAGAGTAGATAATCACAGTCATTCCAAATACAACTCACTAAATGTTAGAAGGTGCTTACACACACATACATACATTATATATGTATATATAATATATGATATATATTATATATGTATCAAATTGTGAAGCATTCCTTTTCCTTTCTTTTTTAAATTTGTTCTTTTACTTTATGTTTCTGAGTGTTTCACTTACATGTATATGTATGATTCAAATGAGTGCCTGTTGCCTGCAGAGGCCAGAAGAAGGCACCTGATCCGCTCAAACTAAAGTTAAAAAAAAAAGTTGTGAGCCGCCACGTGGGTGCCGGGGAACCAACCCGGATCCGCTGTGAGAACGCAAGCGCCCTTAACCGCCGAGCCATTTCTCCAGCCTTGTCCCTTCTTTTTAAACATAATTTTTGTTTATTCTTTGACAATTTCACATAATATATTTTTGTCTTATTCCTCCCTCCCCTTCTCTTGTTCTTTTCCCACTCCCCCTGGATCCTTCCTTTATCCCAACAAAGCCCCTTTCACTTTTGAGTCTATCTAAAAAGAAACAACAAACAAAAAAACCCTCGAGGTTTAATTAGGGTTGCTTGCATGTTTATAAATGTGGAGTTATTTACTGGATCATGGATAATTCACCAGTGGCTATCCACCTGAGAAAAAATATTGCAGCTAGGGGTAGGGCCTCCTGTGTTCCTTCCCCAATACGTTCTGGAATGTTCTTGGTCTCCATCTAGTACCGAAGCCCACAGCTGCTGGGGCTTCCTGAGAGCGCTCCCATTTCACACACTCATCTTCATTCTCGAGCTCACATTCTTTCTGCCCATTTTCCTGCCATGTTCCCTGAGCTTGGGGCCGAAGCGATTAATACACGTGGCCCATTTAGGGCTGGGCGCTCAGAAGTCACCTGTTCTCAGCATTTGGACCAGTTACGGAGTTTCTGCAGTAACCCCTGCCTGTGACTAAAAGAAGCTTCTCTGCACAAGGCTGCAGGCAGCACTGGTCTATGGTTGTAAACACAAATATTTGATAACTTGTTCATTTAGCAAAATAACAATAATAGGCCTCCCCACGACTGCCCTCATGGGCTTTTGGCCGAGTTTACAGTGCCCAGCCCTGAATTGCGTCCTGTGGGAACCGACCTCCTTACCCAGCAGAAAGTGGTTGGTGACACCTGTGACATCTTGGTTGCTATTGCTTCAGTAGGCATATCTTGCCTGGCACATCAGTATTGTAGAATGCAGAGTATGCTACTCATAACACAGCTGATACCCATAAGGCTTTGCATATCCTTTAGATTTCCCATACATCCCTGGTTTTGGTTAACCCCTCTCTCTACCCTGTCCTCTCATTAATTTTTTATTGTTATTCTTTTTTTAAATCGAGTATCTGCGTGTGTTCATGCATTCGTGGGGGGAGGGTAGGTGGGTACTGTATATTGATGTGTGTGTATGAGTGTGGGCCTGCTAATGCTGTGGCATATATGTGGTGGGCAGAAGGTAACCCTAGTCACTAGGAGCCAGTTCTCTCCTTCCGCTTTGCTTTGAGACAGGGTTCCTTTTGTTGTCTCTGCTGCTCCATATAGGCCAGGGAAAGTGGCCATGAGCTCCCAGGGGATTCTCTGGCCTCTCCCTTCCACCACACTGTAGAGTGCTGGAAGCACAGTGCACAGTACCCTATCCAGCTTCTATGTAGGTTCTGGGGAGCCCGATTTATGCACCAAGTCCCCTCCTACCCCCCCNGCTGAACAATTTCCCTGGACCTCCTTTTTTTTTCTCACTTAAACAAACAAAACCAGCAGAGCTTCATTGGCATCCTTCATTGATTTTATACCAAATATGAACCAAGCAGATGTGTGTTAATATCAATTTGCTCATAAGATAATAACAAAACTGTTATTAAAAAAACGCAGTAGCATACACATTCCACAAACACCAAAGCCTTTTCACAACAGGAAACAAAACAAAAGAATTAAGCACTATACTGGAAGTCTGTGGCTGGCTTCCCCTCATGCATTAAATAAACATCAGGAAAGTCAATGGAAAATAATGAGGAGCAGGTGTGGCAGCTCACACCTAACAGCCAAGCACTTAAGAGATGGAAACGAGAGAATCATGAGTTTGAGGCCGGCTTGAGCTACACTAAGAAGCCGGGACTTAAAAAGATAAAAAGGAAATTTTCTTTAAAAAAAAAAAATCTTAAAACAGCATTGAACAATCCATTCTTCTAAATTTTCTTAATCCATTTAAACACTTAAAAATACGAAGGCATGGACAACAATTCCTTTCTTTCCGCATTTATCAGTGTCGGGAGATAGCCCTGCTGCCAGTTTCAACGTGCTTTAAAAGGCAGGCGTGAAGAATATCAGTCTTCTCTGACTTTCGTGTTTATCCACTTTTCTCTTTTAGATATGTAAAGACCTATCTGTTACCAGACAAGGGGAAAATGGGCAAGAAGAAAACCCTCGTCGTGAAGAAGAGCTTGAATCCTGTGTACAACGAGATATTGCGGGTATTTCTAAACTCTAAACCACAGATTTAGCCATGTCTGCCCAGATGGTGTCTGTCCTGCAAAAATCACCACTCCTGCCTCAGCTTTCACAATCTTTGTTCCATTCAAGTGTGCTCCCATTTATAATTCAGCAGAAATGTCTTTCCTCACAGTCCCACAGTTTCTTATTCTTCGGGCTGGAATAGTCTTCCTCCCTACCCTTCCTTAACTGTATCTTAAGCTACTCTTTAGCACTTCTTCCTTAGCTACCAGAATTCCTCTGACGTCCGCTGACTCCATAACCTTGCTTATGATAGGCTATGCCAACACTCAGTTAAGGTCCATGAGGGCAAGGACTAATCCTGTGATGTATATTGACTGTGTATCTTTGGGCAAATAGCACCACTGCACCTCCGATCTGAGAAACCAGGCTAATTTTGTATTTGCAAAAGGGAACTAATGATACTTATCTATCCCCTTTGGGAATCACAGACTAGACATTAAGTGAATTATTGCCTCACATTAGACATTTGACACAGACTGATTTGCAGCACAGTGTTTAGGGCAGGGAACACCACACACACACACACACACACACACACACACAATGTTTATTGGAAAGATCTGTGGGTGGACTAACGAGTGGAAATTTGCCTACCTCACACAACCTACATTCTTTCTCTCCCTACATGTGATATGTATCATGATTAACAAATCATTTACAGTTGAAAACTTTAAATGATGTGTTCATTCTCTGTTTTTGGAAACTACGATATTTGGTAATCCTCCAGGAAGAGGGGAAGAAGCAGTTAAGTGACGCTGCCCATCATCCACAGCTGAATTAGCCATCTGTGGATTTAGGCAACAAGTTTGTAATTATATTTGACTGTGACATATCCCAGGACCCCTGGCTATTCTGGGTTAGCTGCTTCAACCCTATACTCAGCAAAAGTCGGCTAACTTACATGGTGAATTCAGGGAATGGTAGGTCTGGTATAACCAAAATGGACCTTCAAGGAATATGTCACAAAGTCAAGTGGAGATTATTTATAGACTGGAAGTACTATTTATTCCTCCCATGATTATATATAATCAAGGGTTGACTTAATTTGAGATGAAAACCTGTTAGGTCACTAAGCCCTTTCTACTTAGCCATGTGAGGTTGGGAGAAAAAAAAACAAATTTACGTAAGAAAAAAGAACTTTTTATTTTTTTGTCTGATAGTGGGGGACGTGTGTTTGTCGGGCAGATGGTATATGGGACTGTACTTTGTGTCTGATTTTTCTGTGAACTTGAAACTGTTTTAAATAAGGAAGCCGAGTGGGGCGTGGCGGTGCACACCTCTAACCTAAGTACTTTGAAGGAAGCGAAGAGGAATTTAAGGTTCTGCTCAGTTAATTAGGAAGTTCTGGATAGCCCTGGCTGAGTGAGACTCTATCCCAAAATAACCAAAGTAAAAAAAAAAGCTCAGTCCTTGTCCTTAGCTAGAAAAACCGAAGTAGATTCGATGTGGCTGCATTTTTAGAATGAACCTGATTTATGCTGTATCAAGTGTAAAGGCATCCAACAAGGCTGAATAATCAACTTCTGTTTTTAGAAAGCTATTTCTAGTTATGATATTTGAGCTGCGGTTCACCTTTTCCAGCAAAGAGGAACACATCCGCTTTTGTGAAAGATGGAGATGTAGCTCTTTGAAATCAGACACGTGGAGTAAGATGCCTTTGTAAGCTTTTGAGACCTGAAACCAGAGGAGAAATTTAGATCCCCACAGATGACTTCTCCTCTCTGTGCCATAACTTTGGCACAAGGCTATGCTAGTCATCATTTTAATTTTCTTTTCTCCATTGCAGTATAAAATTGAAAGGCAAGTTTTAAAGACACAGAAGTTGAACCTCTCCGTTTGGCATCGGGATACGTTTAAGCGCAACAGTTTCCTGGGGGAGGTGGAACTCGACTTGGAAACATGGGACTGGGACAGTAAACAGAACAAGCAGCTGAAGTGGTACCCTCTCAAGAGGAAGGTGGGTCCAGGTTTCCTTCTTTGTGCGGTGGGTCGGTGTGGGATCTGGTCTACAGGGAAGAGCCTGGTTGCATTCACCTCACAGTGCCAATGTGGAGCACGGGGTCATTTGCAGTGAGGATTGAATTTTCTTTGTACATTTAGTAAAGAAAGAGTTTTCAAAAACTATGTGGAGAACTTAAATCATGCAATGAAATGTTTGATGTCAGTCTTCAAGGTCATTTAAATGCTCCAATCCTTTGAAATCTGAGACAGACTTTTAGCCTAGCATATGATCAGACTGTCCCTTGAAAAGAAGGTGTCTTGTTTAGAGATAGGGCCTTATTATATAGCCCAGCATTTCCTGGAACTTGCTCTTTAGCCTAAGGTAGCCTCAAACTCATGGTCCTTCCAGCTTAGACCCTAATTACCACCATTATGGGCATCATGCTCTGCCATATCCAACTTCCAATATGCCTTCCAACTTCATTATTTAACGTATTTGTAGTTAATATAATTATTAATATGATAGGATAGAAATCTAGCGTCTTAATATTTATGTTATTTTTATTTCTATGATTGCTTTTGTAAGGATTATTCAAGTATCATATTTTTTCTCTCCATTAATACAGAAGCCATATTTTTCATTAACAATATTTACTCTTGAATTCAAAATGCCTACTGTAGGGTTGGAGATACAACTCATGGGTACAGCACTTGCCTATCCTAAGGCCCTGGGTTTGATCCCCAGCACAGGAACAAAGATGTGTCTAATACAGATTAGAGCTTCTGCCACATCCAGACCAGTGACAAGAATCAAAAGTCTTTTACTCCACTGACTCAGGTTCTGATATCTTTAGTCATATTTTAATGATGTTTGTATTTAAATTTCCATATGATAACTCTTAAGTTCAGAAACATTCACTTAGGTTTGACCACGTTTACTTCCTATTTCTCCTGACCCTTTCACTGTGTCTTCCACCCAAGGCATTATAATACCCAAATCTGATTAGTTTCTAAGATCAGACAAGAGTAGACACGTTCAGGGTGGGATGGCCACAAACCCCTTCCTGTATCTGGAGTTCTATTTTGTGCCAGGGACTTCTGTTACTTTTAGTTTTCTTGGTTATTGTCGATAGCCTTTTTGGCTTTTTTCTGCTTCATGACAGCGACTTCACATTTCTCTTTGAAGGATATTTTTGTTCAGTTGTGAGGCTGAAAATGATCTCTGTGGGCACTTTTAAGATGCCATTCCATTGTGTTCTGACCTATGTAATTTACATTGCAAAGTTGGTTATTTATCTATTTTTTTCTTTTAACTCTTTAGAAGGTGATGCCTTTGCTTTTTCTTTCAGATTTTAGACCTTTTTTGTCTTTTGACTCTTGGCAATTTTATTATCATGAGCATTAGTGTTGTTTTCTCTCATCTCTCTGAGGTTCACTTGAGCTTCCTGCAGGAACTTGAAGCAGAAATCATGGAGAAAAGTTGCCTACTTTCTGGCCTACTCTTCCAGGACTTTGATTAGCAAGCACGGCGCCACCTTCCTACAGCTGGTACCATCCATGATGGTTGGGCCCTCCTACACCAGTCATCAATCAGGAAAACCCCTCACAGACATGGACATTGCACAAACCATTCAAGGCCATTTTTTTTAAAAGGCCATTTTTAAGTTGAGGACTCCTCTTCCTGGGCTACTCTATGTCTGTGTCCAATTAAGAACAAAGGCTAGGCAGCATACAGCCATGGTTTCTAGTTCAAGTTCCCACTCTGCAGAAGTTCCTGCCTTGACTTCCCTCAATGATGCACTGAAATCTGTAAAATGAAATAAAGACCCTCTTCCCCAAGCTGCTTTGGGGCAGAATGCTTTATGAGAGCAGAAGAAAATCACACTAGAGCAGAGCCCAAGGAATGTTTCGTAAGTATGTAGCAAGGTCTTCAAAGATACGTAACAATTTTCCTTAGTTATAAAGATATTTGTGTAAAGGAAGCAGAGGAAATACAGAATTCAGAGCAGACAAGTGATCCATTTTCCCAGACACGGGACAGACACGGTCCTGTAACAGAGTGTTCCCTAACAGGAAAGAAAAAAGGATCTGTTTCTTACACCTGCTAACATTCCTTTATTTTTCAGACAGCACCGGTTGCCCTTGAGACAGAAAACAGAGGGGAAATGAAGCTAGCTCTCCAATATGTTCCAGAGCCAAACCTGGGTATGAAAATGACTTCGTCTTCAGGTCCCATCCCTCTGCTTAGCTTTTTGCCTTCTAGAAGTGACTTGAGCTCTGTTACATTTTCGAAGATGAATTCCTGAGCAAACATATTAAGTTAATAACTGAATAGACCTAAGGAGTCAATCATGGTTTGAAACTAGAAAAAGCTCATTATTTCTCTTATAGTAAGAAATACATAATCCTTAGCATCTTAAGCACTGAAGTCTACAGACTGGTAATGTGAACTATACTTACATTACGATACAGCAGAGTCCCAGGACTTTTTCATCTTTAAACAGCACTGTGCCCTATAAATAGTGGCCTCCCCTTCCTCCACCCCAGGGCTTAGGAAATACCAATTCACTTTCCATTTCTACAAGGAAATTCTCTATCCTGTCTTTTCCAGCCCTAGGTATAGTCCTTGCTTTGCCTTCCCCTTACTCTCTGGGAAACGTTCATGTTTGTACCACGTGAAGGGGCTTTGCTGTAGTGAGAATGTGGGCCGCTGGACAGTGTGGTGATAAGGAGGAAACTCCAGTGTTCTTTTCCCAGGTGGGAACTGAAAGGGTTCATAGAAAGTCCCTAAGAAATCAGAACTCCTTTGTCTTCCCGTCTTAGTTTTGTGAGGGGATAAAGCTTCCTGTCTTGATTACTGATTGCAGCCTAGGCACCAGGACGTTAGGCCTCCAGCCAGTTCAACAAGCCTGAAAAGCTGGCAGGATGTCAGACCCAGGCAACTCATTTCCCAGGCAGATTGTCCTCAAGAAGCTGTAGGAATGTTCTAATGCTCTTGCTCAAGTCAGGAGCTGCAGACCCTTGTGCTCAATAATCAAGCCGTGAGGATACTAAGGAAAGGGATAATGGTTGGTGCAGGCATGGGAAAAGACAGTCTGTACTTAAAAAAAAAGATGAAGGGCAGGCAAAGTATATCTTTAGGGCAAATTGTTGCCCAACCATTATTCCATTATTTCTAGATCTTTCTAAAGGGCAGATCTTTTTGCATAAAACTTTGCGTCCTGTCATTTGAGGTCACCATGCGTGGAAATGCCGTTTTTATTTTCCTCACCGTGACTTGATGATGAGGGCTGAGGGAGTTACATGTTGCTATGTACTTTCTGTTGTCTGAGGTTTGACTCCTGTAAGGGTTCCCTATGTTTCCCTTCCCTTCCTCAATCTATCTAAGTCTTAGATGGCATCTCAGCTCCACAAAGCTTTTCCTGACTAAGTTAGTGCTCATTAAGCATACTGTTTCCTAGAGCAGTGTGGTAACAGCTTGACATATTACACCATGTTTCATTTTTCTTTAAATTTATTTCTATTGGGTTTTTAAAAGTCACTTGTTGAAAAATAAACTCAGGGTAAATATTAAGGAGTAAACCTGAGAAACACACAGAGCAACTGAGACACAATCCTCCCTCACTATGTCCTTTATCTAAAAGAGTTTGCAACTTATCCTCTCCCTTCCCTGTGTGCCTTTCTTTCTTCTCTTAGTCTTCCAGAGAACTCAATATTTCACTCTGTCAGCTGAATATGAACTTGGCCCTCTGAACCCAGGTCAGCTCCCTTGGTGGTTTTGGAGCAGTCGACATGAACAAATCTCTCCCAACATTTCCCCCCTTTTGTCTAAATAAAAAGGAAGGGTTTTAATTCTAACCTAGTAAAACTCTACAATAAGAGCAATTATTAGGTATTGTCTAAACAGAAAGGAAAGATATTAAATTTAACAAAATGAAACTATATATCAATAATTATCAAGTAAAACTTATATTCACTGTCCAGTCCATTTTGTATTTGGCAAATTCAGAAAAAAAGATACTCTGTTAACTATCCTCTCTTTATGAGTCCAGAGTTTTGTTCCTAATTAGCTTTCTATCATGACTAAGGAAAACTCCAACTATATCTATCTAGTCTTCAACCCCATCAAAGATCCAAGAAGGATATAATATTAGCTTAGTAAATGGGGAGTACAGAGCAAATGAGTTCTAAGAGTACAAGAAACTATAGAAACAGCTGGCTGCCTGGCCTTTGTAATGTTGGGGCATACATCTTTGGCCTACAGGTCTAGATCTAACAGACTTTTCTGTGATGCAGGAAATTTTTGAAGGACTGACCTACCCTGTCTTGACAAAGTTTGGCAGTCAGATTTTTTTGTGTGTGTGTCCTGCTTGCTTGTCTAGTTTGGACAGCATACTGTCAGCAGTAAAGGCAAGGGCGGTTTCTTGCCCAAATGGCTAGCTTTTGCCCAAAGAAAGAAAACTCCAACTGGAGGTTCTTAGATGCCCTTCATTCTTTTATGAAGTAGATTGGTGCTACCAGGAACAGACATGTCTTATAAAAAAGTGTTTAATATACATATATATGCTTATATAAAGACATGTCTTATAAAAACATATTAAATTTCATATTCTGTAGGTGTCTGAAGTTTTGGAAGACCACTGGTCTATCTAAAAAAA
>LOJH01007695.1:0-30291 GCA_001685095.1 Ellobius talpinus
CACACACACACACACACACACACACACACACACACACACACACACACCCCGATACACAAGAACACATATACACTTATATTCAGCCAGACACTGATGTACACATTTTTATACAGCCACACAGAGATACCCATAAACACACATGAATACGCAAATACATAAAGCACAGACATGTGTGCTGTCTACACACACACACACACACACACACACACACGATGGCAGAAAGCAGTGAGAAGATAGCAGACTAGTCTTTTATGGACTAGGAGCCGTGGAGATCCACTGTTCCATCCTCTCCTAGAGGAGGTGAGGAGGGCAAGGATGGGGGTAGTGTGTTTAGGGAAGAATTTGCCACGTGCAGGGTGTGGACATAGAAGGTGCTCGGCAGGATAAGTCAGACCCCGCTGAACACTCCTGACACCAGCCTGGCCCCTCTTTTCACTCTTTCAACAGCAGGACAGAGAGCTCAAACTGCTCTACAGACGTGCTGAATGAAGTTCAGGCTCAAAGAGGACATAAAATGGTAAACTTTGCCGAGGAGTTGGAAAGAGTTCAGGAACATTGGCTAACCCAGAGACACCAAGGCAAAGGACCAATGTGTTGTCACATCTTTCTAAAGCCATCATACAGGGATGGGTTTCTTTGGTGGTATATGCCACTGCCAACTCATTGAACAAATAAACTTTTGTTGTGGGACACTGCATTAGTCAGGGTTCTGTAAATGTACCTGATAAACCTCTAAAGGAATCTAAAAAGTTCCATAAATATAAATTTGTTTTCTTTCATGCTGTGACCCAAGTAGTCCAACAATTACTGTCTCCTGACTGAAAGGTTCTGGTAAAGACTGGGTGTCTCAGCAGCCCCGCTGTGATGACGGAGTCCCAGGGAGGTCCTCACGAGCTTCAAATTTCTGGTCTGCACTGGAATCCTGAAGAAGTGGGTTCTAACACCAGTGAAGAAATAGATCAAGAACAGAACAGAGTTCAGTGAGAGGGAGGGCAAGCATGCTAAGAGCAGAACCCTCCTTCTTCTGTGTCCTTTATTCCGCCTGCTACCAGAAGCTGTGTCCAGATTCAGGGTGGGCCTTCTGTCCTCAAGTGATCCAACCAAGAAGAATCCCTCACAGCTGCTTGAGTTTTAATTAATTCCACATATAGTCAAGTTGGCAACCAAAATTAGCCTTTGAAGATACCCATAAGTACCTGTTTTCTAAGCGTACAATCACATAGACTCTATTTCCACAGACTCCACATATCTGTGTCCTTGTATGCCTACCCACAGGCAGCCCAACATTCCTGCAATCAGCTATTGAACTGAGATTAAAATGTGTCTGCCCACATTTTATGTCATGTTGTGGAGTTTCAGGATCAATCCCACCAAAGTTCCACAATGGAACTAGGATGCCATGCAGCTTCAGTAGAAAGCAACACTGATGAGAAACTAAGAAGCTGGACCAAAAAAGAAGAAATAATAATGTTTTAGAAAAAAGTAGGCAAGACAGAATTAATTAGGAAAAGGAGTGATACTGAAATCCTTCCATTCAAAAGAAGGCAACTTCACAATTTCGAGAATTTTTCTGTTCTCTTGACCCTCCTCGACTCCTATCTAAGTGTTGGGTCTCCCCTTTGTTCAGGATTGGTGTAGCACGTGCCTGGCTCTAGTGCATTTTAGCAATATCTAAGGCTATGTTTCACTCAAGAAACAGAAGGCAAACTATTGGGAAAGGAAACAGTAGTAGCACGGGTGAGGGTTGGAGCTACAGGGAGAGGGTCAGGAACAGAGGTGGGGAGATTTTGAAGATCTGAGAACTGGAAAGTAAGGTTCAAATAAACAGATGAATGTGATCACCTGCACAACAGATGTAAAAAGACAGGTGAAGGTGAAAGGTAGTGGGGAAAGTCACTTGTCAGACACTTGTCACCACTGTGCAGACATGGGTGAAAACAGACACACATCAATAAGGATCTAGAGCCTGTACCCCAGCACTCAAGGGGCTGAGACAGGAGGATGATAAGTTCATGTCAGCCTGCTACATAACAAGATCCTGTTACAAAGATAAATAAACACATAAATACATAATAAGTAAAATGTAAACAGTCTGTGAAAACATTTATAAAAGTAAGCATATATGCATGCAGACTACTTGATATACACATTTATATGAATAAACATGTGTTTATGATTATGGTTTCATATTAGAGAACATGTCTTCATAAGGCAGGCCGTGGCAATGCAGAAAACACCTGTATATATTTTAATTTGACCATAGAGGAATAACATGCCTTCTCCAACCTCCCAGGCTCACAGTTGCCATATGCTCTCCAGAAATCTTCAGTTCTTTTCCTCTCATCCACTGATGTTGAAGGGTTAAATCGTGGGGAAAATACCCATTGGTTATATATTGTAAGATATAGAATATGGTGGAAAACAACTTTCGTCAAAATAATGTTAGAAACATAAGCTGGAGAGGACATGCCGGGTCGCAGCCCAGATGCTCAATGTCCCCACCTTCCTCTGAATCCTGGACAAGAGATTTCACAGACTCAGGAAGGAACTTAGATTATTGAGTCATGGGGCAGATGTGTAAGTGACTAGGGAAAGAATACTTAAGAGTCTGCTTAAGGAAATTAAAATAAAAAAGACGAAGCCCTGGCTTCTTTAACTTGATGCCTTTTCAAGGCTCTAGAGCAACCTGTGTGTACCCTTCCTTCAGATCCTTCTCTGATTACCACAAAGCATCCTTTGGTTAATTTAGATAGTCTATGATTTTTTTCACCTTCAGTCTGTAAAACATTCCCATTTGTCATCTTTGTTTAAAAAGATGAATGTTCTTGATTAAAGCTTGTTTTCTGCTTGTTGACTTGTGGAAAGGCAACGGTGGTTATGTACAGAAAAGAAAGGGCGTTGTGTCAACAGGGCCATAACGCTTGATTAGATATTGATATGTGTTCCAGCCATTCAGACGCTGGACTCCCTCATTAGTTTGCTGTAAACTAGACATCAGTTTTCCTGAAGTGTTCTCTAGTCCAGGAGCCACGGAAAGAGTTTGGCTAGTAGCTTCCTGGCTTTATTAACAAACGACATGATCAGAGTTCTCATTGTGTGTGTGAGTTTCTGAAATCTGCCCTCCAAATGTCCAGACCATTCCTGAACACAGCAAACTTTGAGAGACAATGACAAGATCAAGCACAAAAACTGGAAATACCTACCATGTGTAGAGTACCTAGGTTCAATGTGCAGAGCCAGAAAAAAATGTGCTGGAAATTGAAGTTTCTGCATCCTGATAAACCTCTCCACTGATGCAATAATCCGAATTAAATCAAATTAAACCAATTTAGAAAAAGCCCAGGTTTAATGGATACCAACGCTCCCGGGTGGCTTTCCAGTCCCCCCGAGAGGAGCCAGGGAAGAAGACTGGAAAACCATGCGATTATTCTCTGGGGTGCAGCTTAAATACCTGGTGGGAGTGGTCTTAAGCTTCTCCGGTGAGGGGTCATCCTTTAGCGGGCTTTCTCAGGGGTGGAGTCTGAACTGAGGCAACTCCCAGGGGAGGAGACTTGGGATGGAACTTCCACCTGAATGTTCCAGACTCTTTGGACTATATAGATGTGAGATGCTGGGGTGACACTTCCAACCAAATAGAAATAGTCTATGCTGAGAGTATAGAATGATTGGCATTTAACATGCACTGGGAATGCAGTAGCCATTGGCATCACTGTACGAACAAACAGAGTCCACAGCACTGTCTTCCATAATGGCTTAGACTTAACACTGAAACATATTTCACAAACGTTGAGACTAAGGAAAGGTAAACACTTTTCAATTACACTTAAAAAATCCACATGGTTACTGCGGGAGGGGAAAAGCCATTTTTAATTATTGGCTATCTAGGTGTCAGATGTTTCCCGTGTAGGGCTGCATGGGAGAACAGCTACTCCTCATCTCTCAGAATGGGTCAGCTCTCACCACGGCAGAGCTGCTGCTCGCTGGTGGTGGGGGCGACAGTCCAAGCACCCCTGGCCTGCATTCAGTCATGCCTTGCCAGACTCTTGAGGAAAACTCTTGAGTGCTGGTCTCTCCTGGGAATGGTTGTGTCTGGCTGGTGTCTTCCTAGGACAGAGAGATGCCAGGGTAGATTTTAGCAGACAGAGGTAGGACCAACAGTAGAAGGGACCTCAGGCTCCCTCTTTCCTTTCTAATACCAGTCAATCAAGAATCGATCAAAGTTAGTTCAGTACTTTTTAACTCCACATGACTTTATTTTTGAAATGGGAAATATGTGGGAGTCTGCAAGATGACTCAGTAGGTGAGGTTCCTGCTGTCAATCTCGACAACCTGGTTCTGATCCTAGAACTCAAATGGTGGAAGGAGTGAACCGACTTCAGTAAGTTGCCCTCTGATCTCAATTTGTACACTATGGCATGCACATGCTCACACACACACACACGCACACATGCACACACACACAACCAGGTAAACAAATGTAAATAAAATTAAAACAGGAATTATGTGACAACTGAAGGGGTGGCGGTGCAGAGGTGAAATACCTACTTAGTATTCTTGTGGCCCCAGTACTGCAAACAAACAAAAATAAGCTGTATACCAAATATTACAGAAAGAAAGCCCCAGGCTTGGGAATGCTGTTCTGTTCACAAAGAACTTACCCCGGACTCCATCCCCAGCCCTGCATGCACTTGGGGAGGAGGCTTACTTGTAATCCTGGATGTGGAGACTGGAAGATTAGAAGTTCAAGGTTATCCTGGGGCTAGTTTTTGCTACATACTGAATTTGAGGTCATCCTGGACTGCATGAGGCTCAATGTCAAAAATAAAATAAAGTAAAAGCTTCTGTTAATAAGAGAATATGAGACAGATTTTGTTAAATCTGTGACATAAAGCAAGACAAAATGACATTGAGGTGGAGAGAGGCAGTAGGAATTACATTTCTGTAGACGTAATTAAGGAGATCCACAAGAGCCTGGAATAAAAGATAACAACTATTTATTAATTTGGGGAAAAAACTCACAATAAGGATAGAGAGTCATGGTCCTCTATGGCTGCTAGAAACAGCAAACAGAACTCTGACCACCAACCAAGCTAGTACATGCTTTCTGTCTGCACTTATAATGCCTCAGACCACGCCCTGGTATCGGGCTGGTATCCAAAAGGCTATTGGCTGAATGAATTCCCGCAACACTTTTCCTTTAGTCTTTCTCATTGGCCAGACTCTTTCCTTCCATATTCATGAGGGTAGAATGCTTATGGGGTTGTTTGATTTTGAAGTAATTATTCTATTTGTGTTGGAAAGAAGATAATCTTTCAGAAGAAACTTTTATCCCATTACTTACCTTCCCCTCAAAACCTTCTATGGCATTTTATTGGAGCTGTGCATGAACCAGCTTTCTTTCCTCTACTGTTATGAAACCACCCACGACAATCACCTTATACACAAGAAAGTTTTCCTCTGCTGTGGTTTCAACTCATTATCCGCTGGTTCCGTTGTTTCTTAACCCTTAGTAACATAGAATATTGTGAAAACTGGTGCACCTTGAAGCAAACCTAACCTCTTCATGGTTACTAGAGGTCAAAAGAGAGAGGAGGGGTAAGGCCTAAATAAATATCCCCCACAAAGTCCTGCTCTTAATGACTATGGTGGTTGGAAAGAAAATGGCCCCCATAGGGAGTTGTGCTATTAGGAGGTGTGGCCTTGTTGGAGGAAGTGTGTCACTGTGGGAGTGGACTTTGAGGTCTTCTTTGCCCAAGCTATGCTCCGTGTGGCATAGAATTGCTTCTGTTGCCGGTGGATCAAGATATAGAACTCTCAGCTTTTTCTCCAGTGTCATGTCTGCCTGCATGCTGCCTTAAAGATAGTGGAATAAACCTTCCGAAACTCTAAGCCAGCCCCAACTAAATGTTTTCCTTTATAAAGGTTGCCATGGTCATGGTGTCTCTTCACAGCAATAGAAACCCTTACTAAGACAATACCCCAACTTTTTTTCTCCCAGGCCTTACCTGCCAAAGGTTTTACCGTGTCCCAACAGCACCATTGGCTGGTGGCCAATTCTTTAACACAAGAGCCTTTGAGGCATATTTAAGGTCCAAGCATAACAAGCCACTAGCATTTCAGCATAACCACTTTTGATTTTCCTTTTTTTATTTCTTTCCCATTTTTTGTGTGAATGTATATGTATGCATATGTGTGGCCATATATGTGATGGTGAGTGTGCACATGTGTGCGTGTTTGCATATGGAGACCTGAGTGTCAACTTGACACAAACTTAGGCATATCTGGGAAGAGTAACCTCAACTGAGAAAAATGCCTCCATCATATTGCCTATAGGCAAGTCTGTAGGGCATTTTATTGATTAATGATTGATGTGGGAGGGCCCAGCCCACTGCAGGTGGTGCCATGCCTGGACAGGTAGTCCTGGTGGTTTAAGAAAACAAGCTGGGCAAGCCAGCAAGCAGCACTCCTCTACGGTCTCTACTTAGTTCCTGCCTGCAGTGTTTTGCCTTGAGTCACTGCTCTGAATTCCCTCCGTGGTGGTCCTTAAAGCATATGCCCAAATGAGCGCCTTCTACCCAAGTTGCTTTGGATTGTGATTTTGTTATGGCAATTGATTGAGGTTGAAGTTGGAAGTCATTCTTGATGACTCTTCCATCTTATTTGTTGAAGCAGGAGTCTCTTGATCAAACCCTGAGCTTACCTTTTAGCTAGTTTTACTAGCCGGCTTGCTTTGGGGAGTCCCTGTCTGGGTTGTCCCACTGGGCCCTTCTGTGTATTTCTGGAGAGCCACAATCCAGTACTTGGGCTTTTCTTGGAAGCATTTTAACCTAGTCCTGGATTTTCTTAATTGTCATAAATGCCTGACTCAGCTGTTTAAATCTGGGTTCCCCAAAGAAAGGAAAGTTCTTTAAATCCTCTGTGCTTGTGTTTGGGTCTGTATCTATTTGGCAGCCATTAGTCACAGATCAAACCAAAAGCACAAAGTCAGTTACATCTGCCTGTGGTTGATCGGTACCCAAACTCTGAGCCACGTCTTGTACTGACCTCTACACCCTGCCTGGCCAAGGATTTCCCTGCAGTCAGTAAGGCTAGTCAGGTGCCAGACAGCTCAGGGTAACTAAGTCAGTCGCAAATCTCTCTGAAATGAAGCTTACTAGCTATCAGGGAGTCATGCCCTGCCTGGCTAGGCCTCTTAGGAGGAAGTCCCAATAAAGGTCGATGATGAGGTCATCCCCTAGAACTCTACCTTCTAACTGACCCAGAGTTTGACTCACTCTGCCTGTCACCTGAATCCTTTCTTTCTGTGACATTAAACTCTTGGTATCAACATCATTCACCTGCATAAAATACGAGCTGGGACCAAAAGTATAGGACTGCTGTGTGAGGCCCTGGACTCAATCCCCAGTATAAAACCAGGGGGAAACAACCAAAATAAGCAGGTAAATAAAAAACAATAACAAACGCTCTTAAGGTACTACCTAGCCACCAACCAGGTTACTCAAGCAAAAGCCCCCAAATGACCAGCACTTTCAGAAATGTTTAGATTTTGAATTCTTTGTCTACTCACTTTAAATATTTGGTGGTGGTGGCAGAGGCTGGTGAGGAGCTAGAGAGATAGCTCAGTGGGTAAGCACATATACTGCTCTTTCAGAGGACCCAAGTTCAAGTCCCAGCACACACATCAAAGGGCTCACAACCACCTGTAACTCCAGCTCCCAGGGCAGTTCACCCCTGGACTCTGTGGGAACCTGCAGTCGTGTGCATGCACCCACACACAGACATATGCATATAATTTAAAATA
Source organism: Ellobius talpinus (assembly GCA_001685095.1). NCBI lineage: Eukaryota > Metazoa > Chordata > Mammalia > Rodentia > Cricetidae > Ellobius > Ellobius talpinus. Next base: position 7,802 of record LOJH01007695.1, read on the forward strand.
AAATAAATTTAATCAAATCTGTGGGGTTATGTTCTGCTTTAAGCCAGTCAAATGTCTTATTATTAGCTTTTTGTGAGCCTGGGTGCTCTGTATATCAAGCCGACCACATGCCAGTGTTCTGTTTAATATAACAACAGCAAATCACATTCTCTAAAGAAAATACTGCATGAATAAGAGATGATTAGCAGTTTGTAGAAAGGTAGCTGATTCGTATGGAATATGACTGGGCAAGAGTGAAAAATTAAATGAAAAGGCACTCTCACTGTTGAATTAAAAGTAACAGTCTTTTCTAGCTGAAGCTGTATCTCTGAGTTCCTGTAGCTGCGGCAATGTATCCTTTGCTATGTGCCCCTCCCTCTTCCTGACCACTGGCTGCATTCTTCCCAATCAGCAACTGATGAGCCTCCTACTGGGTGCCTCCTCTCTGCACTCAGCCTTCATCTGGACATAGATACCTGTAGCAACTTCCTGAAAGGATGCTTTGAGAGCAATTCCCAAGTCAGCAAGAGCTGCCAGCACTTCTTGCTTTACCCTGACCAATGTGTGTATTCATTCTTTGGTCTATGAAGTTTTAGAGCCATCCCTAAAGTTTTCAGTGCCTGGAATGTGAATTAGGACTTTTGCTGAAACCACCAAATACCTAGAGTTTACCATAACTAATGAGCCACAGATGTGGTGTTAAACCCAATGCCACCTCTCTTCCCTCGCTAGGCACCAGACTGTGAAGCCATCATAGAATGTGACCTTGGACGAAGAACAGGCAAACAGATACCTTTTCTGTGGGTAGTCCCACTTTATTTAGTCAGTGGGCTCATTTGAGGTTATCATAAATTTTATATTTTAAAGACTTATCTATTATTTTAAAAAAAACATGTGTGTTGGAGGTATAAGTGGCCCTGGGATAGATGAGGGTTTCAGAAGCCTTTGGGTTTTATATTTTAAAGGTTTACTTAAAGTATAATAAATTTCCTAGTTACTAATTCTTGCTGCTATCATACAGCGTTGGGTTCCCTTTCCAGCAACAATAATAATAGTAGCAAAAATTAAAAGCCAGATTTATTTTCCTTCCCTGAAAGTTTTTAATTTACATTTATTTATTTACTATAGGTGTGGGTATAGATGTGTGTGCCATAGCACATACAAGTAGGTGAGAGGAGAGGACAACCTGGGGAAGTCAGTTCTTCCTTCCACCATATGGGTCCCAGGGATCAAATCAAGTTTTCAAGGCTGTGCAGCAAGTGCCTTTACCTGCTGAGTCATTTTGCTCATTTGACCAAGACAGGTCAGCTCTTACATGTAACTTTAGACACTAAAATAAACACAACAAAAGGAATCCCACAAACACTAACTTTGTGAAAACACTAGCTTTGTGAAAACAAAATCTCCTTTTCATAAAGGCAGATAACCTGCCGCTGGTATTAAAAGTGCCTACCTTATCCAGTGTTTAAAAGAAACGTCACGAAACATCTTTCACTTTGCAGTTAATGACCACTGTTCCTCAATAAGAATTTAGCCTTCCCACTTTTCAGTAATGTGCTCCATCTTGTGCCACCAGACACCTTTGCCGTAAGATTTGATACAAGCACGTGTGCCCTGCAGAATGTTCTCCAAAGCACAAGACCTCCCTTGCTGTCCAGCCTGAGCATCCTAAAGGCACGAGACCCATGACATGCTGCCTTTGCAAGTTAAGCCACTGAGAAAGGTTCTGGGAAGGGCTCATGAGACCCCCACCCCTAACTGAGGAGCCCTTGGCAGATGGTGGCTGCTGGGAAAGAGAAGTGGTTTTTCTTGAGTGTGTCAGCCACTGTGAGTTGTCTGTGAAGTAGCAGACAACCTACATCCATACTCATGCCAGTAGCCACAGCTAAGCTCAGTCGGTTACTTGGGGAGGGGGCAAGACAGCAGAGTAGTTTACTAGGGAGAAGAAGGGGTTTAGACGGAGTGGGGGGTAGATAAGATGTGTCAATTGGGTGAATATGATCTGCTTATTTAAATATATGAAAATATCAACAAATAATGTTTAAAAGTAAAAAAAGAGAGCCTGGCGGGGCCATAGTTAAACTACTAAAAAATGCATCAGTAAATGTAGGGATTAATTGGCAAAAGTAATAGTGGTGACTAGCTACGTACTAAAGGCTTACAAATCTATATTTTAAAATGAATTCTAGAATTCTGATATACACGTAACTCATAGTTTGTGCCCTCAGCAGTTGCTCCTCAACCCCTGAGCCTCTGCTGTCCCACCTGAGGAGCTGAGTGCTCCAGCAAAGTGCTTTCCATTTTCCCTGGTTGTCAGACACCTCTGGTGACATCCCCTGTAGGAAAGCATGCAGACTCCGGAGCCATACATTTTGCTTTGAGTTGCAATGCTGACATTTACTGTTGGTCTTTAGACAAATCAGTTTAGATGTTTGAGCCTCATTTTCCCTATGCAACAACAAACCGCAGACATTACACAGAGTCCCTCAGTACCGAGCCGATATGCCCTAAGTGTGGCCATCTTTATGTAGCATCTTCCCAGGGCTTAGGACATAGAGCTAGAACAGTGAAGCACCTGACATGTCACAGCACAGTGCTGGAGGAAGTGAACTGCCATTCTCTAGTGACTAAATGACACTTTTCAATGCTATTCTCTCATCTATAGGGGATCATGGGAAGAACAAACTTTACTGTCTTTTCCCCCTTCTCTCTAGCTCTATAAGGAATTGAACCCAAGACTTCACCCATGCCTAGTAATGTTCTACCCTAAAGCTACATCCCCAAACCTTCTTGTATCTCTATATAGAATGCTAGGAAACATCATCTTCTTTATGAGGAAAAGGCCTTGGCATGTAGAAGAGGAAGGGTTGGGGTGTTCTGACCTCTGAAGTGTCCCTTGGTAATGCAGAGTTGATGCCATGGCTGCCAGGCATGAAACCCTTCTGTGTGAACTCCTCACAGGCTCAATTACCAGGCACCTCCATTTATCAGATCTTCATCCATAGCCGTACTCTGAGCCCACACTGGGAGCCTACATTCATTCTGGACAAAAATCCATGTATGAAGTAAGCCAACATCTCATGGGAAACACCATATACCAAATACAAGTTGGTGCCATCCTGTGTGGATCACACTGTCAGTTTAGAGAGCAGCTCAGGAAGAACATGGCATGAGAAGGAAGAAGAACGCATTGGAAATGAGAGTGTTTGGTTGTGTTTGGTGAGGTTCTGTGAGTGAGAAAGAAGTCCCTCGGAAGAAGCAAAGAGGGGCACAGGTGCTGCCACTCTGCGAGCCTGATGTTCCTCCAGCTGTGGTTGCAGCAGCCTCAATACAGCGCAACACTTTCCTCCAAATGCTGTCACTGCCTTTGGTCTCCTAAGTAGGATGACAGTGGAGTTAGCCTGATGCTTCCTGGGCATGCATATTGCCTGATGCTTCCTGGGCATGAGCATTTCCATGTTTAACTTACAAATACGGTTCAAAAGGGACTCTTTGAACATCCGGTAAAAGCTAGAATTTGGATCTCTCAGGCCAGGCCCGTGCATTGAAGAGTGGAGAGGTAGACGCTTGAGGAGGTGGGGCTCCCTGAAGAGTACAGAGGGGCTCCAGCCCTGTCTCTGTCCTTTCTTTGTAGCCCTAGCTTATCCGATGAGTGTTCTACTCTGCCACCGTTTCACACCAAGATGTGCCATCTCACCATAGATCTAAAAACAAGAGGAAAAAAGAATGATGGACCAGAGTCTGTCAAACCATGAGCCGGATGTGGTGGTATAGTCCTTTAATCCCAGCGTTCAGAGGTAGAGCAGTACCTGTGAGTTTGAGCCAGCCTGGTCTATATAGTGAGTTTTAGGACAACAAGAACTACATAGTGAGACCCAGGGAGACAATACAAACAACAAAAGTAAATAAGACTATGAACCCAAATAAACATTTTTACAACAAATTGTGTCAGATGTATCATTGTAATGACAGACAGCTGGCTGGCACAATGCTCATGCGTGTCAGTCCTTTCCTACCAGAGTGAGACCCGCAGCAGGCTGCTCTAACAGCTTGCGGACAGCACCCAGCAAACTGCTGGCTGCAGAAGCTAAGCTTCATCTGTCAACCTCCAAAGCTGTGGGTCGCCACATCCTGCTATGTTCAGGAAGGACTTCCTTTTCCAGTGAGGAGTGTATACCTGTCAGGGCTGTTAGGTTACCCCATCCCAATTTAACCATGACACCGTAAAGGTCTGTCTGTGTGCAGCTAGGACAAGGGCCCGTGTGGACCCGTGTGGAGTCCTGGGTAGCATGCCGTTGCTAATCATTAGAGCCTAAATTAAACTGGTGAGATGGGATTGATTGACAGCCCGTTATCCTCGCCTTCACAGGAATCAGAGCCGGCTTGCAAGCAAAGCCATCATGCCTGTCAAGGGCAGAAGAAAATAAAAGGTTGCAGAGGTGGAGGAGGACCAGCGTGAAGGCTGATGCTCAGGCAGGTTTTATTCATTTAAAAGGTTTCTCCCAGGGGAGCAGGAGGCCTAGGCCTAGCACAACTCACTTGCCCAGGACAGGCAGAAAAATGGGCTCATGCAGCAATGAACTTAAAGTCTATGAAGTCATTTGACCAGCTGCGTACATTAAAGTGTTCAGCGAATCCCCGTTCCGGAAACAAACATCTAGTCTTCTCTGCTGTGAGGTCCTGATGCATCCTTAGACTTCCTGACCAGGTAAGGACAGGCTCGCAGACCCCCTCCCTGGGTGGAAGATTCCAGACAGAGCTGAGACACCTCAAACCTTGGCAAGGACCTGGGCAAAGGAAATTTAGCTATGTCCATTCTTTCCGTTTTATCCTGTTTCAACTATTTCACCAGTAAGTACCCTCACAGTGCTGGGCTCAGTACCCTCACGGTGCTGAACAGCCCTCTGCTCATTTCCAGAAAATTCTCATCTCCCCAAACAGAAACTCTATCCATTAACCCATAGCTCCACCATCTCCTGCCCACCCTGTTCACACCCTCTTCTGCATCTGTCCTACAAGTGGAATCAGGTGCTCCCCCTTGGCGTGTTGTTTGGCGTACTGCCACAGCTCGTGTTAGTAATCCATTCCTGTTTAGGGATAAATAATATGTCGTCCTATCCATCCACTCGTCTGTTGGTAGCCACAGTCTCTCTGCCCGTGTTGGCAGGTATTGTGACTGGCGCTCCTGTTTGCATTGTGTTTTATGTCGATTATATAAGCACCATGTTTGCTCTGAGCAAGTGTCTGTTTAAAGGTGCTGCCTGCAATTCCTTTCAGTATATACTGGCAGTGGAACTGCTAGATCATATGGTAATTCTATGTTTAACTTTCTGAAGCAGCTGCACCCCTGGAGGGTTCCAGTCGCCCACATTCCTGCCAGTGCTGGTTGTCTCCTATTCTGTCCTTTAAACAGCCAATGGGATGGGTGGGAAGGAGAGCTAGGTGGGGTTTAATTTTCATCACTATACTTTTTATGATTGAATAATTAAGGATAAGGCTGCATTTTCCTCAGCTCCTGGGAGCTCCCCTGGCACAAGGTGTGGGTGCAGCCCACTTCTTGCCAAGTCTCAGGGCTGCAGTGCCACGATGTCAACTTGTAACTGTCATGCCCAGCACCACACAAAGATGGAGTGGGACAGAAGCAAGGCAGACACTTAATCGAGAGGACACCCTGCCCTCAATTACAAGACAGGATGAAGGGTGCCTTCCTTTTCAAATATAGCAGCTTCAGATAGTTGTCCCAGTGCAAACAGGCAATTCTCCCATCAAGCCTGTGGAGGTAGTAGAGGCAGACAATTTCATGACTGTCTGAACAGAGGGACAAAAGCACCCACCTAGGCCATGAGCCTTTGAGGAAGCAGCTGATTTCTCTGAGCTGACAGCATGATCAGTAAATTACACCTAGGGGACTAGAAAGAGATGGATCTGGAGGCATCAATCACACAAGCCCTTCCTGTAATGATTGGCCCATGGCAACAGGCCTCCTTTATGCTTTGACATAAAAAGGCCACAGAGCAGACTGCATTTGTCTTTAAAATGAACTATAATGGAGCTGTTGCTGCCATCGCTCCTTAATGATGCTTCAGAGGAGAGTGCCTCTGATTCTGGGGCTGGCAGCCTTCAGGAGGGAAAGGTCACGGCCCATGCTCTTAAGTACTTCCCTAAAAGATGCTCAGATGCCTCGTTCCTGTGCATGTGTGCTCCTGAAGCTGGGAGATTTATTTGATGCCATGGAGGTAGAGGAAGAAAATCAATAGAGGCAAAGGTTCCTCAAAGCTGGCTTGAGGATTCACGTCTTATACGAACTCAGACCAACAGCAATGAAACTTGCCCTTTACCTGCCGTGTTGGCCCAGGTTCCAGATCTACCTTGTCAGGGGGTCAGGAAGAGTGATATTTACAGAGACCACAAAGGTAGAATCCAACTTTGAGTCACAGAGAGGACAATATCACCTTCGAAATCCCCCCACTAGGACTGGGTGTGGTGGAACACACGAGAGAGAGAGAGGCTTTTTTTCTTAAAAAAAGCTTATTCTTAATGACCCACTTCCATCAGCCAGCTCCTATCTCCCAAGTGTTCCATAGCCCTCAAAGCAACATCACAAGTTGAAGACAGAGCATGAAAATATTAGCCCAAGCAGGATAATTCATATCCAAACCATCATGGTCTCTAACAATTAACATTTGCAAGAGATAAAATATGGATGGTCTGCTTAATTACCATCATCTCTGTCTTCACCGAACTTCCCCGAGAACTTCTTCCAGGCTACCGCTCACCAATACAAACAGTACTTCAAAATCTGAGAGACAGCAGCTTCACAGACGAGAATTCTAAAGGGGCAAAAATTGACTTTTCCTCCCGTTCAGTAAGCGTTCGAACAAACCACTGGGCAGTGTCAGGATTCATCCTGTCTTGCCTTGATCTAGCAATCAGCTGTTCAATTCTGAGAACTCCTTGAGGAGCCACTTTACACCTTTGTTTTCTGCCAAGAGTTCTACGAAGATGTCCTTTCTCATTCTTGCTCTCTCTTTGGGGGCTATTTGAAAAGTTAAATAACCAATGAACAGTGATAATGTCAGATTTGAACTCAATTGTTTTTATTACCTATTCTCATAAGCTGTAGAAACATTTTTAAATTTTAGGAAGTGGGGCAGACATGAAATCCAGTGTGGTCTGGCTTTCATAAGTCCATGGAAACAGAAGCATATCACAGCAATCAATCATAGGCGTGATACTCAGTCTGCCCAGCTGCCCTCTACTCTTTCATGTTATGTGTCATGTGACCCAAGGACACCACTTCTGAGACTTCCAGCTTTGAGGCAAATACAGCCCTCATCCTCCTGCTGTTTCCTCCTCTCAGAGCCAGAAAAGGCTAAATCTGGTGTCTACATCTTTCCAACCACCTCTTCCTACACGTCCCTGCAACTTTGGCAATACTTTCCCATCTGGAGGTTGCTCTTCATTCCTCCTGACTTGATCTTATAATTCCTGCAGAGCTGAGTCTGTCTGATGGAAATCTTGTTCTGAACCACCCGCTGCTCAGCAAATTAACAGAGAGACTTTGCCCGTCCACGTTTCGAGCTCCCAAGAGTCCTGGAGTGAAGTTCTTGACCGAAAGGCCAGACAGATGATGAGCCCCTCCCTTCTCAGGGGACAGCCCACTTCTCTGTAGCCATTCACTGCCCCCCCAGACTCTTCCTCTCTGTACCACTCTGCTGGGCTCCCTCCAATTGTCCAGCATGAGGTCCCAGCATGCTCTCCTCCGGCTGGCTGTCCAGCCGTGGAAGCACCAGCAACTCTTTGCCCTTAGTGCCGGTGCCTGATGCTCGACTGGCTTCCCAAGTGCCTTTTGCATGTGATACAAGGAGTCTTCCAAGACTTGCTCTCAGCTCAGGAAAAGAGGAGAACAGGTTCTCCTTTCTCGCAGAGCAGCCCTACATTAGATTTGCACCACTCAAATCCCTGTAGAACGATGGGCCTCCAGTCGATCAGAGGTTTCTTACTGCTGCGCACCCTGGCTTCCCCTGGTGAAGGCAGCTGCACTCCTACACTCCGAGGTCAAGCTTAATTCGAGGGCATCTGTGTCACTCAGGGGTAATAAACCATTACTGGGTCCTCATGAGCACATACTATGACTAGGTGAGCTGGAGAACAAAGAGCAAAGAAACTCAACAAAAGGCAGCTAGTTTTTGATATTTTCTATATAGTAAGCAGGCAGGATGTCTACAAATGACAAAACTGATTTAAGTTACCTTGGTTGAATATTTAATTGGATCACAGAACTGGAGGCGTTGAATAGACAAGCCCAGTAAACAAAGGCACAGAGCTAGTGGAGGCCAAGATTCAAGTGCCCCAAGACCTTCCCCTGAAGACTTTGTGTCCATCTGGAGCGCAGTGGCACCTGCATTGAGTGGGCACACATTCAGAAGCTATGATCGTGCAAACACCCCAGCATTGCCTATGACTGTGCTGTAGTAAGGCGATCTTTTGTTTACAGAGGCGGTAACTGTGTGTCTAGCTGCAGGGTCAGTGTGTATAGGAATTGCTTCTTTTGCTGAAATTTAAACTTAGCTACAGTCTTAAATATTATCTCTTTGTGTTTAACTGTAATTGTGCTTTTACCCTTTTTCTTGGAAATGAGTAATTATGAATACATATTTATGTATCTCACATATAATAGAAATGATAGAAACCTTAAAAAGTGCCCTGGAAACAGATGGTAGTTTTAGAACAAAACAGATCCATTAGCTGTCAAATCCAGTTTTCCGTAGGATGAAAAATAGAGTGGGTTCTCAGGTGGCACTAAGGAAAGCTTCCACTTATTCTAATACCTTAGAGTACAGGTACTCCTGTTTAAAAAAAAGTGGCACGAGAGGCCTATGTTGGCTCACAATTAATGAATGTCACAAACTACAAAAAAAGAAAAGAAAATGTTTATCTGATCAAATGATGTGAAATTAATTCAAACAACATATTTCAAAGTGGTATACTTGACTTGGGACCAAATGGCACAAGTTTCCAGATAAGTATAGTTTTCCTGTCTCCGTTCACAAAAGGGAGGCTGAGCTCCCATTTTATTAGAGCCTTTTTGTGACGAGAGAAGCTTTTATCATCTCTACAGATAAAGGAAATGGGTTTTCCAAGGCCAGACAACTGTTTCAACTAAGAGCAGGAACTGGGAGTCAAGTCCCTGATCCGCTTCCGTTCTTACCTCCACCGACGCTGAGCAGCCGTTTCCCAGCATGCACTGAGACTGCCATCAGAGTGGCTGTGCACGTGTGCTCATGCAGCTCTGCTTAATACTTCCATTAACAGCTTTACATGTGTGTGTGCATGCGTGTGTGCACGTTAGAGATTGGTGTAATATGTACTCTTTCTTCATCTAGTCTCTGATGTTGACCTCTGGCTTCCACATGTACAGTAAGTAACACGTGTGCATGCACACACCCATGCACACACCTACAGTGTATATACACATATACACACTCTCAAGGAAGAGGAAACATAAACACAGAACAGCCATGAATCGTACCAGGAGAAACAGCTAGGACCAGAACCGGCCTTCTACCAGCCTCTTCTTGTGATTTGAGCCTTTCCTCCCTCGAGGCTGGTGGAAAAGTTGGTGTGATTGACAAAAGGAGCACTACACAGAGCAGGAACCAGTGTCTGCTCCTGAGCTTGGGGTGAACTGCACTGCATGGCCCAACTGAAAGCTCGGGTCTGTCTGTTTGTGGATGTGTCCAGGATATTAGTAGGCCCAGAACGAAGCTCTCTGTTTGGAGTATACCAGTATCCTTAAGTTGAGGTTTCAGTGGTGCATTTTGCTTGTCAGATCCATGTCCCTGGTCTTGTGATGTCCTATGTGAAAATCCAACTCCAGTGTTGAAGTTGCTTTGTTCCAATTGAATGCTTTTGTAACCAGGGAAACTTCTATCTCTTGTACACTGCATGAAGCAATGGTGAGGTCATGAGAATACTCACATGACCCTGGTAGACAAACTGGACCAACCTGAGAATCAGTGTTATGGGTGAGTTATACATTTTCATCTCTCTGTTTTCAAGTTGTGCAGCAGATTCCTGCTATCTGTCAAAATAACAGTGGGATAATGGTAGCACAATGGCTTTCAAGTTTTTAAAAGTGGGGCTGGGATGGCAATGTTTCAGATAGAATTTGATTGTGTCCCTCAAGTCTTCATGTATTGATATCAAATCTCTATTGTGAGGCATTAAGAGTGTGAAAACATAATCTGGCTGTGGTGCTCAGAGGTGAGACCTCTGGAAATTGGTTGGGGTTAGATAAGGTCATTAGGATAGATCCCTCATGATTGAATCATATTGGCTTTATAAGAAGACATATACATATACAGGCAAAGATTTCTGCCATAAAATACTGCTTTGGGACTCTGCCAGCAAGGATACCAGCACCAGATGAGAGCATTTGAAATTTTGGAATGCTGAGTTATGTGAACCTCTTCTCCATAAAGTTTGCTTGTCTCAGGTATTTCATGACAGCAATGGAGAGCTGACTAACGGGAGCCTTGTAGAGGCTCTTCCCATGAAGAATAGCATACCGCAGCAGAGAAATGTCCCAGACTTCTCTCCACTCCTTCTATTTTTGGCAAGGGGGCCAGTGGCACCTGATTGACAAGTCTGAGACAAAGAGCTAAACATACTCAGCCAGCATCCTCCTGTTCCCTTTCTTTGAACATGTTCTTGGCCAATTCTCCAGAACCATGCAGCATTCATCTTGTTGTTGGCTAGGAAAACTTGTCTGATTGAGGAGTAGGATGGTTAGCATTAATTGTCAAATTGACAGACTCTGGAATCACCCAGGAAAAGGGTCTCTAGCACACCTGTGAGGGAATACCTAGATTAAGCTATCCTCTGAGAATTTCTTGAAGAATTATCTTCATTATGTTTATTGACTGGGAAAACATATCTCAATTGTCAGCAGGGCTATTCCTGGATTATGTAAAGTGGAGAAAGTAAGCCAACCTGCAGGCTTTTGTGGCCTCTGCTTCTTGACCTTTCATGCCAGGTGACCAGCTCCCACAGGCTCCTGCTTCTGTGACTACCCTGCCACAGTAGACTATAACCTGGAACCATAAACCAGACAAGCCCTTTCTCCCTGTTGCCAGGGTACCTAACAGAGCAACTCCTGTACCAAAAGACACATAGACAAGAAATAAGCCTATTGTTTTTTTTTTGTTGTTGTTTTTGTTTTTGTTTTTCTGAGACAGGGTCTTAACTATGTAGCTCTGACTGACCTGAGACTCACTCTGTAGACCAGCTGGCTTTGAACTCACAGACATCTGCCTGCCTCTGCCTCCCGCGTGCTGGGATTAAAGTGTATGCCACCCTGCCTTCCTCAAAGCCCACTTTCTAAAGTAGACATCATACTGGTGGCTGTAGAAGTATTTCTGATTTAGGAACAAAGGAACAGAAACCCTGGCACTTGGCATCATTCTATCAGAAATACAATTTCTTTACTCATTTTTTTTCCTGAATTTGAAAAAGGAAAAATGGGGGTAGGGAGGTTGGAGGGATTATTTATTCATCCACATTGGAAAAGGATCAATTTAGTGCCTGGAACATTTTCCGGATTTACTTAAAGTTAATGAAGGTCGAGAATGGTTCGAATGAAAATACTCAAAGTAACCTGGGTACAAAATTATAAATAGAAAGGCTATTTTAAAGTTGATCCCACTTCAGACTCCCAAAGAGATCATTAGTGTTCAAATAGTAAACCTGGCAGCCATGCTCACCTCCAGAAATTCAGGGAGGAGCCACCTTTAGAGCTTCTAGAACACACTAACCTTCCCAGTCTTCAGACCTCCTGACTTGCTCCTTAGCAGAGTGAGTCCAGTAGCCAGCCGGCCCAGTCTCGAGTTCTAAAAGCTAGTTTCAGAGATGGCAAAATAAATGCCCTGATTCAATTTCAGCCTCTTTTTCTTTTAAGCATAATAAAATTCAGAAATACATTGCACCAAAGTCAGAACCTGGGTGAAGTCCATTTGGTTTTTAGACATCCATGGGAAGAAGAGAAGACAAGCCTGGAAGATGAGCTTCTGTCCCAAGGAGGCCTGCAATGTATGAAGCAGGCTGTCAGTCCCAGGGGATCAGAACACTCAGTCTACATGGGAAATCTGTCTAGTCTTGGCTGGCAGTTCTTGACTCTCTTTTGGGTTCCACGGTGAACACAATGAATTGGCATATGTGAGATTTTGAGCACTTGGCTAGGCTGAGTCTGGGATCCCAGGTCAGCTTCCATGTACTTGAAAAAAAAAATCCCCTTCTGTTTGTATAACAAGAGGGACAGGGGCCTGGGCGGCCTTTTCCCATCTATGCTGAGTGCGGTACTGTTCTGTCCAACAGTAGATCTAACTATGGAGTGGTATTGAAGGCTCCTTGCTTGGAAGCAGAGCTCATGGGAGAGCCTCAATCTCCAGCATCCTGGAGTACCTCTTTCCTCCCCACCTGCTCAGCCTGCCCCATTTGGCAACCATGTTCCCAATGACTGCTGTGCTCCCATCTGCCGAGTCCCTGCAGAACATCAGGGGAGAGATGTGCTCGGTGGATGCTTCCTCCACCTTTGTTTTTTTTTTTTTTCTGTTTCTTACTAATGATGCCTAGGGACAGAAATACTGGAAGACCTTTTAGGAAATCCCTTCTGAAATACTTGAAAGCATCTAGGTTCACTAGTTGCCGCTTAGGACAGCCAAGGGGCACCATTATTCTCTTAGCCAGTGTTTCTGATTTATTCAAAGTGGGGAGAACTCCCTGCAGATGAGTTAATTACTTGGAATAGAAGAGCAGATGCCAGACATCTAGTCAACAGCAAGGCTTTTCTGTATTTTGAGGCTTTTAAAGTGCATGAATGCTCACACACACACAAACACATACTCACACACACACATACAACTTTGCTGTATAAAGTTTATCCATAGCACACAAAGAAACAATTATTTCAAAATGCATTCAAAATGGCTACTTCCTTTTATTTTGACTTTTGTTTATGAAAACAGTCAAAAAGATTGCATTTATAACCTGCTGAACTTTCAGCGAAAATGAGAGAATATGTTCACAGTTCCTTCTCAGCTTAACTGGGGATTATTTAGATAAGTGTTAATATTTATAGTTTAGGATGAGATATGCTTTTTAAAGCTGAGGAGGCCAGCAGTATAGTAAATGATATTCTGTATAGTCCTTTGTGTCAAAAGCTAGCAATACCCCAAATGCCCTGGACCGTAAAGGTCTCAAACACTTTTCTCCTTACTTTCAGTGTGCTTGGAGAACTTTTTAAGGTAAAGTATTTTCAGAATTAATAGAGAGCTGCCTGGGGATGAGTAAGTAGAGGTGATTAGGAGAAGGAAAATGTATTTCTCCTGCATTGCCTTCTCATCTCCTCCCAAATCCTTTTCCACATTCAGTCAAAGGTCTGAATTCATTCTAGAAACTGAACACTATCAGGCAAGGGAAACACACCTATAGTCCCAATTCTTTGGGAGCCTAAGGCAGGAGGATTGAGAATTTGAGGTAAATCAGGACTACCTAAGAAGACTATCCCCCCAAGGAGACAAACAAAACTATCGAAATTCAATATGGTAAATATAAACCTTTGTGACTGAAGAGATGGGTACAAACAAGAGGACCTGAATTCAAGTCCTCAGCATCCACATAAAAGTTGAGTGTGACTATGTATGCCTATAGCCCCAACATTGGAAGGTGGGAACATCTGGATCCTGGGGGTTTGGTGACCAGCCAGCATAGACAAAGCAGAGGGCTTCAGGCTCAATGAGAGACCCTGCTTCAAAACTTAAGGGAGAGAATACTAGAGGAAAACATTTAACATATTTCCATGGCCTCCCCCTGGCCATGTGTTTATATCCTCACCCCAACATATATTCAAAATAACTACAGCAACCCTCCCCGAGACTCAGTGAGGAAAATGTAAATCTTTGTGATATAGCTATGCCCAAGAAGGGAGGATGGGCTCTTACCAGCTCAAAGTTGACTTCTACCTTAAGGAACATATTATTGATAAAAATTGGTAGAGGGCAAAGAAGAAAACTGGAGGCAAACCCTATGGCAAGATTAGAAATGCTACCCTGGTGCAGATGCCACCATGAAAGACACAGAGCATGGAACTGGATCCTGGTTCAGCCAATCTCACGGATCTCTTTTAGGCCTATTGACTTATTCAGACCATGGCTGTGTAGGCTTGTCCTCACCTTCCATTCTAAATCCGGAGGAGTAACAATAGGGTGAGTTAGAGATGGGGTGGGGTGGGGGATGGTGTTGGTGAAGAGCTTGGCAATATGATGTCTGACAGTTGTCTGGCATGATTAAAAATTCCTTAAACAGAGCTAAGCGAGGGGACTTCAAAAATAGCTGTGCTTCTGGATGAAATTCTAATAGTATACCGTAGTTTCTGCTTTCATTTCTCTTTAAAGGAAGCTGCTGTCAAAAGTTGGGCTGAGATTTGGTTAAAGATAGGTGGCAGTGACACATGGAGCTGACGTCAGAGTTGCTCTGAGGGCTGTAGGAGGTAAGAGTGTGGAAAGACGTGAAGACATGATCACCTGCTTGAATTTTCCCCATGACAGCTATAGTGATATTTTTAACTCTATTTAAGTTGTTAAAAGTCAATTTACTTTGGGGCTAAAATCAAAACATGCATGCTCTGCCACACACACAGGAAACCCCTAGAAGGATAAAGAAGAATAGAGAGGGCATGGAGAAGCTGGTAGGGAATTCAGCCACTCTTCAGTACTGCACCAGTTCTGGAGGGAGGGTGTGGGTGCCAAGGCAGCCAGCCACTTATTCCTGTGTAGCCAAAGCTTGTGGAGTTCAGTATCAAGACAGCAAAGCTCTGGGAGTGTCTATGGAAGCCAAGGCTGTAAGAATCATTTCCACTCAGCCATCAAACCCCAAACTCTGCTGAGAGTAGCCTGCAGGCCAGTGTGGTTCCTGAAACCTAAGCCAACAGTGGCAAGTGCCTCACTTTCAACACAAGGTCTGTGTCAGGAAGGTCACACAAGTGGTTTAGAGTTTTCCAGAAACAAGTATTCTCCTTCCTCTGCATGGGACTCATAGTCACAGTGGAACCGGAACCTTGACATTTGAAGACTTACCAGTTCAGGCTTTGACTGTCTCTGAACAACCCCTGGTGACATGTCATCACTGAGGCCCAAGCATCGAGATTGTGAGAGCCACGCTTGGGAAGGACAGCAAGTGATTAAGCCTGGCTTTGTGGCACTGCTTTTCTGCTCAGTCGCCCCTTGCTGAGAAATAGGATGCCCTGTGGTGGTAAACACGCCCCCACCACTATTCGTCCACCATAGATGTCTGTGGCTGGAGACTCGGTTCCCAGCATGGTAATGTTGAAGTCTTGGGACCTTTAAGGGGTGAAGCCTATTGGGGGGGAGGTAGGGACAGGGCCTGGGTCATGGACACTTTGTGCTGGGATAGTGCTGGTCTCAGAAGAAGTAAGGACTAGTGGGGATGGGTTAGATTCTTCGACTGGGTTATGATAGAACAACATGAGCCTACCCTGTGGTGTCTCCCACCCCTCTATGATGTAGCTGGAGGTCCTCATCAGAGTGGACCACCCAACCGTGGACTTTAAGACTTCTAAACTGTGAACTAAATAAACCTCTTTTCTGATAAAAATAGTCAAACTCTGTTACAGTGATACAAATGGGCTGAGTCCTTAAAGAAAACTTATGCTAATTTTGAAAGTGAAAAGAATGCAAAATGTTCTCAGCCAGAGGTTTTGCCAGAAAATAGTTACTTTACATACTTTTTAAAAAATAATGTACTAAGTATAATTATCTTTTTTCTATTTATTGTTATTATATGTGTGTGCGCATGTCCCATGGCACACATCTGTAAAGCCTAGGATGGCTTTGTCAAGCTGGTTCTCTCCTTCCACCTTTATGGGTGCTGCAGAGATTGAACTCAGGTTGTCAGGCTTACGTGGAACATGCCCTTACCTGAGGAGTGATTTCTCTGGCCCCTTAATTATAACTTAAAAAGTTGTAGAGTCTGGGAGGAGTTGGTAGAGGGGTGGAAAACAAGCAAATACAGCCTTGGAAAGACTAGCATGAAGGATGCTACAGAAGGTAGCATATTCCAACCATATTGCCAAGGTGCAATATGGGTTGCTCTTGGATATTGAATCTATGGGCCTGTTCACTTAGAGGCATGATAGATCTATGCTCAGCACACGTACCAAGATCACACACACCAGGAATCTATCTGTCTTTGAGTGGTTTTAAATGTTGATAAGCAAACAGTTGTCTACTAGATTTTCTAAGTAGACTCTTATAGTATATTAATTCTTTGACAACTGTTGCTGTCATCCATGAACTATTTATGCTTCTAGTGTTAGTGCTGCATTTAAGGTACTCTCCGGATGTTGGCTCTGAAGACTTAGAACTGCTATACCAAAGAAACTGGTGGCGTGTTCACCTGCCTATAAAGAGGAGACAAATCATCCCCAAGCTGGCCCCACTGGAACCTCAAAAACGCAGAGAAAGAAGCTGGAGTCTGGTTTATAGGGATGCTCAATGTCTTCCATTCATCAGCTCCTGCAGCTACATCCTGAGCTGTAGCCACTGGGCTATAACAGTTAGCATCGGAGTGGTGCTCTGATGTTTAGGGTTGTACTCAGACTGCTGGCACCAAAGTCAAGGGAACCCTGAAGATGGAGCACAAATTCAGCAAGTGTTTGGACATTCATGTCCACAAAATCAACTCTGGAATTAGGTGTTGTGATTGCAATCCCAACACTCAGGAGATTAAGGCACAAGGATTATGAGCTCGTGGTGAGTCTGGACTGGCTAGCAAGACCCTGTTTCAAAACGAAAATAAGCCATGCTCAGGGCCTGAAAAGCCTGGCTCCTGGGGCACTGTATTGCGGAGCACTTTGCTAAGCCCACAAATCACTGAGTATCGCACAACTGCTCCCCGTGAAAGGAAAGAATGCTGTGCTTTCAAGTCTCTTAAGAGCTTTCTCATTATTGCACTGAAAGCAAGAGGAAATTCACTAATGGAAGCAGGGTATGGTAGCCCACTCTGGTACTTAGGAGGCAGAGGCAGGATGGACTCACTCACAGTGAGTCCGTCTGTCAGAAAAGAGGGGAGGACTTCATGAAGTGCTTGGGGCAGGGCTGCTAATGTTTCTGTGGACAGACAGTCACCTTCTTGGGAGCAGAGGATTTCTTCTGTGGTCTGTGTTTGCCCTTGTGCAGTCTGGGTCCTGCTGGCTGGTAGATAGAAAGCCAGCTCTCATAACGGGCTCTGGACTAAGGCATGGTCTTTCCTGTGTAAACACCAACCACTCTACTTTCTCTTCCTTCCCATGAGTTTCCATATGTAATCTGCCCCTTCTCTGTCATTTTGAGCCCTCACCTCACACTCAGGGAGGTGTGGGCGTTTCCTGTCTTTGCCTCCTCTACTGTCACTGAAAGAAGTGCATGACAGCCTCATCTGGAAGAGAATGTCTGTTTCCCAGCAGAAGCAATTCCATTCTAACCATCCATGTAGGTTGCTGGCCCCAGGAGATTTGGATTTAAGTTCAGGGTGGATGTGAGCTGCTGCCTGGGAGCCCTGGTGTGATTCTAGGAGCCTCTCTCTGAGCATTACCTTTGGTCCTGACACCTACTCTAAGCCCTTGCCTGGCTGATCCCACCATTTTTTTCTCCTTCACTGAACTTACACTTCTCAATTTGGCCCCATGGGTGAGTCCATCTTTTCTCTTGAAGTTATTCTCTGATTATTTACCCACTGTTTTTCTTCTACGCAATTTGGTTGATAGGTAGATTATTAAAATTGATTTGCCCTGGGGGCATAAGTCCTGGTTTTTGAAATAAGATAATTTTTGGGCCAGTTCTGTGGCCTTGATAATAGACGTCACTGCCTTAGCCTTGGGAGCTTTGAATGTGTGCTAGACAGGAGCCCACTATCCGGCTCATCTTTTGTATGATTTTTGTATGTTTATATTTACACCAGACCTGGTGTGACTTTAACCTTGACTGAAGGTGTGTATTTCATCTTCTACCTAGTTGCACCTCATGTGTCCTTCTTGGTACTAAAAAATTACCTTGATGTGTTTTCTGTTTTTGCTTGATGGTGTCTGTGCTGATTAGTGCCAACTGTCAGCTTGACTCAAATCACCTGGGAAGAAGGTCTAAAAGAGAGATTTACACTGTGTGAGCCTGCGGGCATGCCTGTGTCAGATGGTCTTAATTAAGTTAATTGGTATGGAAAGACACAGCCCACTGTGGGCGGCACCATTTCCTAGGCAAAGGATCCTGAATTATATAAAAATGGAGAACTCAAGGTGAGCACAAATGAGCAGGAAGGTCCGCATGCCTTCCTTTCTCTCTGCTGTGGACTGTGGATGCCATGTGATTATCTGCTTGAAATTTCTGCTTTGACCTCCCCCACAGCAATGAACTGTGACTTGAAATTCTAAGATGAAATAACTTTTTCTCTCTCCAAGTTGCTTTTTTTGTCAGTACATTTTATCACGCAACAGAAATGAGACTAGAACTGCATCCCCAGGTCAGAATACCAGCATTTCCCAGTCAAGGCCCAAATCTTGTCATCTCTGGTTCATGAAAGCCTGGAGCATAAAAGATGCCCAGAAAGTCTTAGGGGCACTTTTTTGTGCAGCTGAGTTCTGTGGGGAGGAACCTTGTAGCACCCTAGAGCCCCGCCTTGCCCTGGATGAGACTGTGTTCCTGGAGCAGGGCAATGAAAAATGGTCAAGATAGAAAGACACCATTGGTCTTCTTCATTCTGGAGCCCTTGTATACAGCTTTTGTCTATCTCATTGTATCTGCTTTATTTTTCCAGATAAAGTGGAACTTATCACTTAAGATTACGATATATCTTACGTCAACTGACCACAGTTCAGAAAATCAGACAAGACAAGCCGATGTTCTACTTTTTCTCTTGCTAACAGTCAAAGGCAGGATAGTCCACATAAGTCATGTAGATGCCACGGGAGCTGCTGCATGGATGCCCTGCTGGGTTCACTGAGATCTGGGATCCTGATGTATGAGTGTCCGTGACTCTGGACCCCAGTTTCCTCATGTGTCAGGTGTAAACTGTAAAGGCCTTCACTTACAGAGTTATGGCATGGCTCAGTACAGGCGGCAAACCCTATGCTTAGGGTGGTGATAGGGGTCCAGGCATGGGTCTTATTCTTAAGCTGAACAGTCAGGCAATCACTAATGTGATATTCCTGGCACCTCGCATGACTTTCAAATAACATTCAGCTGAAACAGCTTCCTTCTATGTATTCTCATTTGCTATTCTGAGCTCAGAGCGGAGAATGGATTTTCTTTAGAAAAATGAAAAAAAAAAACCCTCTTGAACCAGGTCCTCCTGCATGGACCTGGCCTGCTAAGGCTGATGGGTAAGTGGACAAACATTTGGGTGGGTCATGGAATTTCTCAAGCCGTTAAGGCTGCTGGCATGGATGTGACTTGCTGCTATTTGGAGATACCGTGGGAAGGTGAGTCAGGCAAGAGCTCTGATTTTTCAGTGAGCAAATGTAGAATTTTAATTAGCTTTGAGTCCATTCTCTGCTGGAAATAGCAGAACTCTGAACATTTCTTCAATAGCAGTACAGTAGTTATAACAGTTCTGCAAGGAATAATTTACAGGATGTATTTTTGTTAGCTTAGCAGAACAAGAAAGGCCACATCCAGTTCTAAACTTGATTCAGGCCTAGACTTGCTGTCAAGTGAGTGTTTAACAGGACCGGTGCCAGTAGCAAGGATCATCTGGCTCGTGTTTACCGCAATATGTGACAACAGGACGTACACCTAGACACTCCACACACATTAAAATGTGCGTCTTGAGCAGCCTAGCACAGGGGCTGTTGCCACATGTGGTCAACCAGAACTTGAAATGGGGTTAGTGGTAACCAAATCTGAATTCTTAACAGCATTCATTTTTTTACTGCATTCATATATAATGAA
This sequence comes from Ellobius talpinus, assembly GCA_001685095.1. Classification (NCBI taxonomy): domain Eukaryota; kingdom Metazoa; phylum Chordata; class Mammalia; order Rodentia; family Cricetidae; genus Ellobius; species Ellobius talpinus. Next base: position 27,778 of record LOJH01007695.1, read on the forward strand.
CTGAAATTTACAGAGCCACATGGCTACTTCATGGGACACATATGAGTGAGATAGCAAGTGGGGCCCCCTCAAGCTACCCCACTGTCTGGAGAACCAGCCAGGACTAGAGGAACCTGCATGTTTGCTCTACTAAAGAAGTTCCCCCAAACCCTGTATCATGGCATAACTAAACAGTGAGTTTAGTCTGATGGCAGGATGGAAACGTCCATTTAGAAACAAGGATGGACAGTGACAACAGCCCCAAAGGAAAACGTTTGAAAACAGACTTGACAGTGGGGACATAAGGACTAGGGGCCTTCATATTTTAAAAAGATAGCATTTGGTGTTGTGGACCACCGATAGAACGTGGATAAAGGGATGGATGCTTCAGTCAGGATACAGAGACAATGAGCAAGCCTAATTCAGACCCATCAAAGCAGCAGAGCAGTGACTATGTGGGTTTGCGTTATCTGGAACATATAGCTTCTGGTCCCATCTTATCTACCTAAGTGGAAACTGTAGCACCCCATCATGTCCTATTGCTCTTGGGGGTAGAATCTCACATACCTGCATCTGCCTGAGATAGCTAATCTACTATCCATGCTTCAGTTTACCTGATTATTCACCAGATCTACAGCTTATCCTGTTTGCTGAAGATATAACCACCCATCTTCCATGCAACTTCTATTAGAGGATTCTTCCACCTACCCTAGGTCTCTCCCCTGGCTGCCTTCCAGACACCTTCAGATCTCAGGTATTTGGGAAGCAACTAGAGCCCCCAGTCCCCTCATTAGTTCGGTCTCCCTCTGAACTGTCACCCACAGCCTCTGCTGAACACATCTTCACTGTGAGCTTTGCTCATCTGTTTCCCCAAACAAGCAGAACTGGGTCTGGCCTGATTCATTCATCTTTATATTCCCTGAGCCTGAATAGTGCCCAATAAAGCTAGGTGAAAGTGAATGAATCCTATTTCTTAACACTTCCACATCTTTTAAAAGCCTCTTCAGTCTCTAAGGTGACTCATATTCTCTCCAAGCACCATTCTAAAGTTCTTACTATCCAATAATGGATTGTCATGAAAGCCTCAACTTGAAATTCCACCTACGTTTTCCTTTTCCCCTCCATTTACCACATAGTTTCAGAATCATCCCATTCCCCTAAAGTTAAGCCCAGAGACATGGTGTTGGCAGACTGGCGTGCATCTGTGGCCTGTCCTTGGCAATGCCGCTGACTTTCAGTTTCCACTGTCCCCCTTAGTCCTGTCCTTGACAATGTTGCCATCTTTGTGTTTCCACTGCCTCCTTCTTTTCAACCTCCTGAGAGCCCTTGGCCTCCTCTTTATCTATCTTTGACCCATCCATAGCCTCTTCTGCTAAACTCTCAATTTGCTTTTGCTTTTTTTCTCATTAAAAAAAATTCTTTGAAAATGGGAATAAACATAAACTCATTCCAAGTTCTCCCCAGTCTCAATCCACCTGAAACAAGAAACACCGTTACAAAGGAAGGTCGCAGCTAAACACTGCCAAGCCTTTGGAGCAAACCTCCAAGATCCACATTTCCTGTTTCGTTCCACTTTCCCTCTAAAGCTCGGGATGAAAACTCACATTGATCCTATTTCTCTTCTCCCAGTCCAAACAGTTGGTGATCAGCTTCTTTTTTCTAGGATGAGTTTCTTCCCTATTCTCTCTCTGATCTTCACTTTTGAATAGCCCTTGCTTCTTACCAAATTCTTAATATAAATTGCTATTCTCCAGCTCATTTTTTTGTTCCTGTATTTTGAGATGGGCTAAAATCATGTTGTAGTCCAGGCTAGCCTCTACTTATAGTGATCCTTCTGCCTCAGCTTCCCAAGGGCTGGAATTATAGGCCTGAGCCACCAAACCCAGCTTCACAGTTTTCTTTAGTGTTTCTATTCCCTTACTGTGTGCTGGACACTGTTCTAGGGACATGGCAATGAGAAAGATTTAAAAAGCCCCATCCTGGCAGAGGCTACATTTGTGTGTGTGGCAGGGGGTTACTGGGGGGTTGAACCCAAGTCCTTATGCCCACTAGGCAAGTGCTCTGCAGCTTAGATACAGCCTCATCCCTACAGACTACATTTTATGGGAAAATAGGTATAATATATACATGATGGTATATATAAAATAGTTATATAAATAGGTATATGTATATTATATAATTATTTTAATATAGATTATAATAAGTTATATAAATGTTATATAAGAATTTTAAAAGCCTGACTATATTCTAGTATAATATTCACGATAGAAATTGTAACTTTGTTTTTTAAATACAGAGTCCTGTCATGCCATATTAAAAATTCTTATCTCCATTGTACTTTGTTTTAATGAAAGGAAAGATTACACACTCATTGCTACAAAGACAGCTGTGTACTGCCATTGAGGACAAGATATTGACACACATTTGAAGTTGCAGTGAAGGGAAGGATCCCTTCATTCCCTGATCTTGTTTGTATGTGTTTCTGTCTCTGTCTCTGTCTCTCTCTCTCTCTCTCTCTCTCTCTCTCACACACAC
>LOJH01007696.1:5040-21517 GCA_001685095.1 Ellobius talpinus
TAGATAGATAGATAGATAGATAGATAGATAGATAGATAGATGATAGATAAAAAATCTTAATTGAGTGGATAAACAAACATTACTGTATTAATACAATGTATTTAAATGCATTGATCTTTAAAAAGAGGACTGTTAATACAAACATGATATGTTTTTAAACACTGTGTTTAATATAAGAGGCCGGACTAACAGGAGTAAAAACTAAATTAATCCATTTATGCAGTTCAAGATCAGTCGGAACTAATTTACAGCAACTGAGTAAGAGTAGCTGCCTCTGGGGTGGTACAGATTAAAAGGGGGAACCCAGAAACTGTAGAGATTAAATTTTCTTTCTCATTATTTGTATGTTGGTTTTCTAGGTCTATACATATGTCCAAACTCACTCAACTGTACACTTACAATCTTCGAGTTTTTTGTACCTGAATTAGGCCAAAACTGAGTCGACCAAAACACCAACAAAATTACCCGAGTGCAGGCCCCTTTGTGGTGCTGTACTGACATTCATTTATACAAACCAGCTGTGAAAAATATAATTAGGACATTTGGGAAATCTCCATTGGGTTCAGGTAGGCGATAAAAACATATTGATCTGTAAATACCAACGATAGCCAAGTGGAGAATATGTATCATTTAAAATCGTATGTAGAGTGTGATCTTGTGCCATTAAAGATATAATATTACACATATTTGTAGAAAAAATGTAAATGAGTATATTCTGGTATTACAGTGGTATTCGCCATACCCATGAGAATGTCATGTTTTTATTTTATATTTTTACTTATATTTATTTTATGATCTCACGCCTTGCACAAGGACCATTCCTATTAAAAAAGTTTATGTGAGTAGCTCGAATATTGTTTGAGAAACAGCATGGAATTTTTTTTTCTAAAATCTATTTTAGTTACTTTTCTCATTTCTGCAACCACATACATTACTAAGAAGAACCTTAGGGGCGAAAGGATTTATTCTGGCCTACAACTCAAGAAAATACCGTCTACTGTGGCAAGAGAGGGATGGCGGCGGGAGCCTGAGGCGGCTGGTCACTTGGCATCCACAGGCACGAAGCACAGCGAAGACCGAGTTCTAAAACTGGCAGCCTCCCAGCGACTCACCCGCTCCAGCAGCACCGCACTTCCTGAAGTCCCCACAATCTCCAAATGAGCACCATTAGCTGGGCACTCGGTGTTCAACCCACCACCCCAGCCCACAGCACCCATTTCACAGTCCAGCTGTAGCACCTCTTCCCACAATGGTGCAACCCTTTCCAAGCTCAAGTTGAATGAAACGTGTTGTGTACAGCATTTGATGGCACACTAAGGGGATCTCTGGTGATCCCTCAGAAAGGCCACTGTTGTGGCCCAGCAGGTAAAGATGCTGGTCATACAGGCCTGGCAACCTGAGCTGCACCGCCAGGACCCATGGAAAGATACACACAGGTACATACACACACACACATGAGCACATGCGCATAATAACAATAGATGCTAAATTAGAAAAGAAAAAGAAACTTACTAAATATTGATCCCTGAGCTTGCATTTGGTTCTTGAGAGCATTTTCTAAGAGAGGCACCACAGTGGGGTCGGGAGGTCTGAGAAGAGTTGGAGGGGTAAATATTGATCAAAATACATTGTATGCAATCCTCAAAGAATAAATTCAAAATCTTATACTAAGAAAGAAAAAGAAAGGCACTATAGCCATGCCCATTTGCAGATGAAGTAACTGAGGCTCTCTACAGTCACCACGCCAACCAAAGGGAGGATGCCACTCCCTCGTCACTCTGATTATACAACCACGCCTGTGTCTGCGCCAGCATGCACAGTCTCCTTCATTCCCGGAACACTTATGAGACGAAAGATTCTCCCGGAGTGAGCAACTCACCGGCCGTCCATTTGTGGGACCGGGATGTGGGAGCAGGTGCGTCTATCACCCAACAGATGCTCGTACTTCATCCAGCTTTGTCGGCGGGATGCTGTCTCTTCATACAAAGGCCTTGCAGAAACTAAAACTTCATGCTTCCCCTACAGAGCTTCTAAAATGCCCAGATAAGAGAACTGGTATTTATGAAGGGTTATTTGAAGGAAATGAGCCCATCTATTTCTTTATAATCTAGAGCTAAAGCCCAGATCATCAGAACATTGCAAGTTCGGAACATATTATCTTGGCCTACTGCAAAATTGCTTTCCCCGTGTTCAGCATTCTGTCCTCTGTGCTTATTGAGGGATAAGTCAAGGAGACATTGCAAGAATCCCACAAATGTGTTTGTAACAGAGAAGTCACCAGAGAACGTTTTCATTTCGCCTCTTACTGTCCTATAGGTAAGTCAATGTTCCAAAAAGAACTAAGGTATTATTGTTGTTGTTGCTGTTTTCTCATTTTCAACATTTTATATGTTATTTGAGAAATACATACAATGTGTTTTGATCATATTCACCCCAGCTCCTCCCAGATCCATGCCCACCTCCCTACCCTCCCAAATTTGTGTCTTTTTTTAATCCTTCAATCCAGTGGTTCTCAACCTGCCTAACTAATGCTGTGACCCTTTAATACAGTTCTTCATGTTGTGGTGACCCCCAGCCATAAATTATTTTCGTTGCTACTTCATAACTGTAATTTCGCTACTGTCAAGAATTGTAATGCAAATATCAGTGTTTTCTGGTGGTCTTGAGTGACCCCTGTAAACCCCAAAAGGTTGAGACCCACAGGTTGAGAACTGCTGTTCTATGTGATTCAACAGTATCTATTAGGTGTGAGGTGTGCATCAATTTCCTGAACTGCGAACACACACAAGAGCCTGGGACTGGGGAAATGTCGGCTCCCCTGCTAGCCTAGTGGGGGAGGAGATGAAAGCCAACAAAGTCACAGCTGAAAAACTGAGCTCTGCTTCTGTGATGGACAGTTCCTGGAGGAGGGCCAGTTTCGGAAGGGTGATCAGAGAAGTCTTGCAGAAGAAATGATTGCCACTTTTAAGAAAACTTCCTTGCTACATTTTGGGTGATGGTTTTGTTGTTATTGTTCTTGTTGTTGCTACTGCTGCTGTTTGTTGAGTTGTTTTGGGTTTGTTTTTTGTTTTTTTGCAAATTCTTGACAGTGCAGAAGTTTTCACATGTTGAATACAGGAATGGAAAGGAGCTTGTGTGGGTTGCAAGCCATAATAAGTCCTAGTGGAGACCCACAGGTTGAGAACCACTGCTTCAGCGCATCAAGTACAGGTCATGCTGCTCTTCTGGTCTTGGGCGTGTGATCTTCCACTGGAGTGTGGCTGCATCCTCGAAGAAAACAGCTCTCCCTCTCCCAGCAGCTCCTCAGCTGGGGGTGGGACTTCATGCCACCTCCCTTCTCCATGCTGCAGCTTTGTCCGGCTTGAACTCACAGATCTCTCTAATGCTGCCACAAATGCCCTAAGTTCTATGTGTAACTGCCCTGCTGGGTCCAGAACACACTCTTCCCTTAGTCACCTGCCACCTCTGGGTCTTAACAATATATCCACCCCCTCTTGCACAATGATCTCTGAGCTCAGGGAGAGGATTGTGATACAGATGTCCCATCTGAGGCTGAGCACTCTACACCTTAACCAGTTATGAGTCTCTGCAGTGTCAAACACCTTCTACTACAAAAAGAAACTTGGTTGATGAGGGGTGGCTTTCTTTTAAAAATTAGGTTCCGGTTAAAGTTGTGCGTCTTTCGGAATTTCTTTAGCACTTGTCTTGTTATTTTGAAAATATGTGAGTAATGGTTACCTCTCTCCATCCACAGTTCTCAGCATTGCCAATAACTGCGTTTGTACTGAATCTTCCTAAGATAACGCTAAGAACTTACTTCTTTCATTCCAGATTGACACGTGAGGAAACTGAGGCTGGGCAATTACCCTAATCTGCCCAAAGTCTTACAGGTTGCGTTCCCCTTTGCTTTACAATATTCTCTTTGTTTTCTTTCTCACTGTGCCTGCCAGGTGGATCGCAGGCAGAATTCTTACCCGTCCTAACAGCTCTGCGGGACACCTTCACCTGTAAACACGCATGCTGTTTTCCTTTGTAGTTCCAAGCCTGCATTACATTCTGAAAGATCCTTTTTGTTCCAAAATGGGTGGGCATCGGCTGGTGAAGAATAAAATAAGAATGCAGCCAAAGTTTGAGAGCTAGACAAAATTACCGGTATGAGTTCAGTTCCCACGTTCTTTGTAACATGAAACCGAGAACCACAACACAACTCTGTATTTCATTAAAAGTCTGATAGATGTCCAAAAAAGACATCCCATTTTTGAAACAAAGATATGAACGAAATTGATTTAAACAAGAGATTGTTTAGACAGAGGGAGGAGAGCGATAATATTTTATTTTCTCTGATGAACAAATCCAATGGGTTCAGAGCGGAAGAAAGGAAATAAAAGTATGTACACTCAGGAGCTTGTCATTGTACTGCCCGGAGCTTATCTTTTTGAAGTGATTTTTCTCCTATAAACACCAGAAAAGCAATAAACTTAACAAAGCCCGTGAAGGCATTCAGGAGCTGGACCACAAAAACCCCTTGCTAGAGCACGCTCACACTGAGCAATGCCTGCCCTTCCTTGGCTTTGTTGCAGGGCACGCACCCTCAACAACAACAAACTTTTATATGTAATCATTCACAGCCAATTCCAATTTACTACTGAGGTGAGAGTTTATGTTGACAACTAAACCCAAGCTACTTCACGCCGCAGAAATATTTTTCAACTTTGACTCTATCGCATTCCTGTGTCAGGAAAGGGACAAGATCCTTCTCCATGGGTGACAGATGGTCTCTGTGGAAATAAACACCATTGCACAGATACAGCTTCTTCCCTTCTTGTTATTTATTTGTTTATCTATTGAAGCAAGGTTTTCCTATATAGCTCTGGCTGTCCAGAAACTCTCTATGTAGACCAGGCTGACCACACACTCACAGAGATCTGCCTACCTCTGCCTCCCGAGTCAAGGCACATGCCACTCATGGGAACACTGACCCCTCTGTCCTGTTTTGAGAGCTCTGTATGTTGGAAAACTAAGTTCTCAATCCCAGCCTACACATTTCCCTGAAGCTACCCGAGTGGCTTAAAGAGCTGATGATTCTCTGCCTGAAGCATTTGCCACATTCCCAGAGGGAGAAGAGGATTTCAACAACAACAACAACAAAAAACTAAACAAGAATCCCTGTTTTCCAACTTATGTGACATGAATGTCACTTGAGAAAATATCCTGAACTGTAGCTACCCATCATAATGGAAATGGCACTAATTTCTGGGGAGTATGCTAAGCAAGAAAGAGCTCAGAGGATAACAGTCTGGGAATAAGTAGACAAAGGCAGCTACACTTGCTATAAAAATTTAAAATTCATGATCCTCTTAACTGAATATGCAAATGCTAGACTAGTTAAAGCTTTACTCGCAGGTCCCCAGATACATACCTAATAGAGTCATGTTGACCACTAGTGCATCCATATTTTTCTAATCGATAGTCTTCCTTTTCACCATTCGCAACATATTTCCAAATGTATACGATCACAAATGAAATCTAAATAAATCTTATAATTTTTCTATTAAAATATGTTTTAAGATTTATTTTCTTTTATGTATGTGCCTGTTTATATGCATGTGCACCATGTGTGTGCAATACCCAAAGAGACCAAAAGAGGGCATTAGATCCATTAGAACTAGAGTTACAGGCCATGGTGAGCTGCCAATGTGAATGTTGGGCACTGAACCTCAGTCTTTGAATGAGGGGCAAGTGGAGCCATCTCTCCAGTCCCCAAAAGATAGTTTCTATGGTGCTTTCCTTCATTTGCTTCCTAACCTTTTTTCTCTCATAATCAATACTACAACCATTTTTAATATAAAACTAGTATTTCTCATTTTTATTATTAAATATGTACTCAGAAAATTATCTCTTTCATTATACAACTTTCTGATATCCAATCCTCTTAAACAAATGTAACCACCAGACATACGGGTTTCTTATGCTCAAAGTAACAGCTACACAGGGCAGTGCCTGAAGTCCTGGAAGGGTCCTATAGACCCTCTCTTTAGCACAGCCATGTTCAGTGATTTCAACAGACACAGTACATTCTGATTGGCTGGGACCATTCTTTCCACGTTCAGCTTGCCCTTACAGGGTTCCTAATATAATGGCAAATTCTGGCCCTATTTTTGTTTTCAAAATTGCACTGGAAAACCTTAAATTTTCAGCAATATTCTAGAAACTAAAAATGGAATCTCAAGAGATGGTTTAGCAGTTAAGAACACTGGCTGCTCTTCCAGGGGACCCAGATTCAATTCTCAGCACCCACATGAAGGCTCACAACTGTCTGTAACTCCAGCTCCATGAAATCCAATACCCTCTTCTGGACTCCTCAGGTACTGTACACATGTGGACAAGACACCCATACACATAAATAATAGAATTTACAAAACACTAAAACTAAAAAGTGTCCACTCATCATATTTCTTTATACTCCAAGATTTATAGTCAGTTGCCTTCAAGGGAGCCCTGCATCTTTCACTAAAGAATACAAGGAAGCAAGACATAGTCGCAAATGGCTGTAATCCCAGCACTGGGAGGCTGAGGCAGGATTGCTAGTTCAACTCTAGTCTGGGCTTCATAGCAAAATCCTCCTGTTTCTAAAGACGAGGTCAGGAAAATGGCTCAGTGTGTAAGAGCACTTGCTGTATATAACATGAAGACCTGAGTTCAAATCCCCAGTGGCCACATAAAGCCAAGTATATTCCTTGTGGGTGTAACTGCAGAGTTTGAGACAGAGACAGGTCAATCCCAGCTAGCTGAAACAGCAAGCTTTCAGTTCGGTAAAACACCATGTCTCAAGGTGGAGAATGACAAAGCAGGACATCTGACATCATTCTCTGGCCTCTGTTCACATGTACACATGCCTGCCTCCCCCCCCCACATACATATGCCATAAACACACACATATGCCATACACAATACACAACTTTTTTAAAAGGAGAACAAAATGGTTTCTGGTGTGAGCTATGCCCATGAAACAAATGGCTTCATTTCAATGGTGTGTTTTTACCTTGGTTGATTTTTTTATTATTTTATTTTGGGAAGAGAGTAGCACATGTGTGCTGCAGTGCATATGTGTAAATCAAGAGAAAAATTCTCAGCACTCAGTTCTCTCCTTCCTGTGGGTCCCAAAAATTGAAGTCAAGTCATCAGGTTGGTAATTGTTGACCAGGGTTTCTGTCCCGCCTGGTCCCACAGTCGTTCAGTCCCGAATAAACACACAGAGGCCTACATTGATTATAAACTTATTGGCCTATTATCTCAGGCTTCTTATTAACTCTTATAACTTATATTAGCCCATAATTCTTGTCTGTGTTAGCCACGTGGCTTGGTACCTTTTACGGCAATGCAGTCACATCATGCTTGCTCTGTTTCTGGCTTCCTCTGTGTCTGGGTGATGACTGTAGACTGACTGTTTCCTCTTCCCTGAATTCTCATTGCCCCGCCTCGACTTCCTGCCTAGCTACTAGCCAATCAGAGTTTATTTAAAATACAAGTAACAGGGTATAGACCATTGTCCCACAGCAGGTAGTAAGTACCTTTATCCACTGAGCCATCTCACCTGCCCCATTTCAATGGTATTTGGTCGAAGTGTGAGAAGGGGATCTCTTGGCCTTCATGACATCATAGGGTCAGGCACGATGTCACAGAATCAGGCATGATGTCACAGGGTTAGTCTTTTGTTCTTCCTTTAACCCCAGCTATACTAACTCTGTCTTACCAGTGCTATCATCCAAGTCAAAGATCAATTTATTTTCCTGTACAAATTCCCTTTTACTTTTTATTTTATTTTTATTCTATGTGTCTGGGTGTTTGCCTGCATGTATGTCTGTGTACCTTGTATATCTGCATAGTGCTCACCAAGGCTAGAAGAGAGCAAGTATTTCGGGACTGAAGTTACAGATGGTTGTGAGCCACCATGCAGATGCTGGGAATCAAACCCAGAGCCTCTGGAAGAGTAGCCAGTGCTCTGAAATGCTAAGCCGTCTCTCCACGGCCTCCCACCTCACTTTGACTTCTAACCCCATCCTAGAGAGAATGTTGGGCCATGCCGTATGTTCTCATACCAAATATGCATTTCAAACATGTTGGCTAGAGTCTTGCAAACTATGATTTCTTAGGGCTTTTTTATATACAGTTGTCATAAGTTTTCTCTTTGTCCTTCAGCTCAGGATGGATGGCCTTCAGACCAAGTTTGAATGATCCTCCCTGTTTATATTACTTGAATATATAGCACCAAAATGTTTTTTTAGAGGAACACATTATTCTTACCTCAAAAGAAACATTGAGAACTACAGCATATAAGTCACGTTGTAAACAGACTCTGTGTTTAACACTTGTGATAAAATGAACGTGTAACATGATGTTTAAATATCCTTATAGTACGGGTTGTAGTTTAAAATTAAAAATGTATATTAAGGAATATCCACACAGAACATTCATATAACCAACATCTCCAACCTTGCCCACGGACACTTACAGTGTGATGTGATGTGCTAGCTCTCAGAAATGAGACCGTGAAATGATAGTGCTGGATACATCCCTCTCGATGTCATAGATGCAGGTGAGGAAAACAGAAAGGAAATGTGTTGTCCTGGAAAGTCTAAGCCTCAAGAAAGAAGGAAAAGGTGGAGGAGTGTCAGGATGGATTTGTGTAAATGACAGCATTTCTGTGGAGAATTAGAACTATTCAGCCAGGAGACCTGAATGCATTTCACGTGTGATGCCAGCCTGCTGCTGCTTCTCCAAGGGAGGTTTTAGCCATAAGTGAATAATGCAGGATATACTAAAATATGTTCTCTCCTATTGGCCAGCACTTCTGTGTGGTGGTAGTAATGAGCCAAGTTCACTCTATAGCAGACTTTCCTACACCAGCCTGGATGGCTACACTTTGCACAAGCCTGTCTCCCCACTCCTTCCCACCTCTGTCCCAGGCTCAGCCCACCTCAAAGGATACACTGTATCAGATGAACAGCCGCTCAACTAGAAAAATATCCATCTAGTGTGTGTAAACCCTTGAGTTCAGCCCCCAGCACTGTATTCATCAGGAGTGATGGCATACATCCGGAACTCCAGCAGTTAGGAGGGGGAGGCAGGAGGTTCAGAAATTCAAGGCCAGTCTCTACTATGTAACAAGTTTAAGAACAGTCCAGGACACATGAGACCCCATCTGTGGTTGGCAGGGAGAAAGAGAGATAGGAGGGGGCTAAAAATAAATTATACTAAAATAAATTGAATACAAGAAACAAGTCTCATTCCAGATAGGAAAATCTGAAATATTTGTACGCACACGTGTGTACACAACCATGTATGCATATGGGTATGTATATTCAACAGGCATGTGTTGAGGACAAACTACGTCATCCAGTATCAGTTCCTGCAGAACTACTTTACTTCCTGATTTTTCTGCTGAGTAAGTAAAGACAAGAGAGTCAGATTTAAAATATATATATATATATATATGTATATGTATATATATATCCTTGAATCAATCATTGTGCTCCAACGAGGAAAAAAATACTGAGATTTGGGTCAGTCTGGTCTACATGAGACTTTGTTTTGTTTAGCTTTTTCGTTTTGTTTTGTTTTGTTTTGACTCAAACCTTCTTTGAGAATTTGGCATGATGATTCACTATTCACAGACTTAATTCTCTCACTGCCTCTTGAAATGGAAAACAAAGCACCCTAACGAGATGAATGGGTGCTTCACGGGTGAGAAAAGGCCTGGGCCACTGATCTTTCTCAGTCTGACTGACGGATTTAACATCGTGATTTCCAGTTCTGCCTGTTTTTCAGCAAACAATATGATTTTGTCCTTTTATTTTTTTTACATTTATTTACTCTGTGTGTATGTGTGTGTCTGCTCACCCACAAATATGCAACACAGCACATATGTGAAGGTCAGTGAGGGTGCATCTCTCTTCTCCCACTGTAGGGACCCTGGGGATCAAATTCAAATCCTCACATTGGTGGCAGTTACCCTTGCTCACCGAGCCATCTCACCAGCCCCACTTTTGTTTTTCTTTAAGGCTAAATAATACTTCACTGTGTGTATACACCATATTTTTCATGCATTCGTCTGATCCTGTAACTTGGCTATTGTGGAGATGAGCACAATAAACAGTGTGTGGATATCTTTGTTGTGTCTGACCTTGGCTTCCATTGGGTCCATGCTGAGAAGTGAGTTGTAGAGCTAGATCCTACAGCACTTCTACTTTGATCTTTTCCAGGCCCCTGTATATTGGTTTCTGTGGGGTCTGCACTAGTTTGCATCCCTGCCAATACTGTATTAAGAGTTCCTTTCTCTCCCTCATCCTCGCCAGCATCTATTGTTTGTTTTCTCGAGGACCTCAAGGACCGCCATGCAGGCTCAGTTGAGATCGAATCTCTACTGTTCTGATTTGCATTTCCCTGGTGGCTAAAGGTGCTGAACCCTTTCTCATGTGTTTGTTGACCATGTGCACTTCTTTCGAGAAGCATCTGTGTGGTTTGTTCACCCAGCCAACTGAGTCCTTGAGGATGCTCATAGTCAAGTCCCTTCCAGAACATGGTGCTGTCGGTTTGGTATTTCCTCGATGCAGAAACCAAGTCAGGATTGGTGGCGCTGCCATTTGCTGAAGCAGATTTCTGTGTCACCTGGAGAGAAGCAGAAGGTAGGGACTGCTTCAGAATGTGACCCAGGGCCACAGCAGTGAAAGCAAAGACAAAAGGAAGAGCCTGTCCCTCAGCATGGTTTTGCAAGAGCCAAGTAGAACTATGATCAAAAGCTGCTTGTTATAGGAGTAATCCTGTGCTGGGAAAAATGTGGAATGACACCAGATTCATCCCCACACTCAGTCATGGATGAGAAGCAGCCTGAAGACGCATGGTCCAGCACGAGCGCCATGAGGAGTCACGGCAGCTGGTGCTGTCAGTCAAGCATGCTATCAGCAGTGGGCTCTTTTATGCAGATCCCAGCAAGGCACTTCCAGAGTCCCTCTATCGTCGTAGAAGACATATGTGAAAGTGTCATGGGGACTCTGCATCAAATGTTGTCCTTTGCTATGGCATCTCAAACGTGACAGGAGACGAATGAAAATTTTGTACAACTTATTAGCTGAGCCCCTGCTTTCTTAAATGGACTGTGCAGAGCATAATTTAGCATTTGAGAGCTTCTTTGGTGCCCATTTGTAGGATTAATTACGAGACCCAGAGCTTCCGTGATAATGCCCTCCAGGACTTTGTCATGGGTGTCAGATCTTCTGTCAAATAATGTAAATCGGATTAAACTGTTGGGAACATTTTAGTCATATTTTTTGTGACCTCCCATGCTATCGGATGACCACCTATCACTAATTTCTGCCATTAAGTTCTCCTCCCTCTACAAAACACACCTGTTTATAAAAAGTCATTATTGACTCAGCAAGCGGAAGGAATGGTATGAGTGAATGACCACTGTACAGCCACACAGCTACTGCCGTAATGATTCACCAATACCCCACCCCACACACCCCAACTGAAAGATTAGAATAAATTCCTAGACAACATGTTAATTTATCTTTAAATATTTCAGCAAGCGTTTTCTTCAAACTGACATCATGACTAGAAAAGAACCATTTTGTGGACTATTATTTTAACTGGGCAAAGATGTTATGCTGCAGAATATTACTTTAACGTGTAAAGGTGTGTTACTTTTTTCTATGCTGCCTGTGTGTAACTATGTAAAGATGTGCTGCATCTGTTTCACCTTGCCTGCCTAAGGCACCTTATTGTGCCTTAATAATTAAATAATTATTTATTTATTTTATCCAATAAAAACCTGAATGGCAATAACTAGGCAGGAGAAAGGATAGGCATGGTTCACGGGCAAAGAGAATGAAGAAGAGGAGAAATCTAGGCTTGCGAGGAAGGAGGAGAAAAGAATGAGGGAGACACCCAGGGTACGAAGCCAGGCAGACGCCAGCAAGACAGTGCTCCCACGTCAGGCACCAGATGAAGATGGACGCCATAAAGTAATTCCACACTAGCTCAGAACTGAGGATAGTAAAAAGGGTTCTTTATTTAGGGGTAGACTCACAGATCACAGTTCTCTGCACAAATGGGGAACTGGAACCGAATACAGCAGCCGAGAGAGAGAGCACGCACACGCACAAGCTGTACAGCTACATTTATAAGAGACCATGTCCAGGTGGGATGGTATCTTAAAGGCTATTGGCTGAAGGAGTTCCCACAACAAGACAGATATAGAGAAGCAGTGAAAGGAAGATACACAGAAGTAAGAAAGGTACGAAGCCCCAAGGCAAAAGGTAGATAAAGTGAAACAGGTTAATTTAAGTTAAAAGAGCTAGCCAGAAACGTGCCTAAACTAGGCCATGCATTCAAAACTAATAATAGGTCTCTGTGTCGTGATTTGGAAGCTGGTTGGTGGTCTAAAAAAAAAAAAGCCTGGTACAGAACTACAGCGATATCATCAAGCATTTGTAATCATTTATTATCATATATCCAGTCAATATTCCCTTTGGTCCAGGGGGTTTGCTAACTGTACATTTGCTTCCTCAGCAAGGAATTGGATAGTCCTTAGCTGCAAGTCTTGTTGTGAAGCACTTTCCTAGTGGATTAAAACCTTCTGCCTTGGAATGAAATTCATAAAACACATGATATTGGAAAGGAGGTGAAACAATACAGGGCTCTAAATGGAGGTGAAACATCTACCCTGTGGGGAAGTCCCTTAAGCTCAGGGAGTGAACAGTTCAAAGGCTTAGGGAGTCCCTGACACTGACCACATTCATTAAGCCCCTTCCTTGCTCTCAAAGCATATAGAAGCTGTAAGGACTGATGAAAGACGCTCTCAGACAAGCCCAGCTGTCTGCAAAAAACAGAGACCAGAAGAGATCAGAGCAACAGAGCTACCTGGAAAGGACCCTTTCAAAACCACTGAGTAGTATACCCGAGTAGCTGTCACCCATGCTGGGTCTTCCCGATGATCCAGCTCTCTGAATTTTGAGTGCATCCCAGAAAATGAAATCAGCATTTCATAGAGACATCTTCATATCCACATTTACTACAACAATGAGCAAAATAAAATAGATAAGGAACCAATGCCCATCAAGAGATAAATAGAAAAGATATGTGTTATTTGTACACAACAGAACACTATTTGTCCATCAGAAAGAACATTGTCCTGTAATTTTCTGTAAAATAAATGGAGTTGGAGAACATTGTGCTAAGTGAAAAAAGTCAGACAAGAAAGACATATAGTGCACATTCCATCTATGTGTGGATGCTTTTTTTGAAAGATCAGTCAGGATTTAGACTAGCAAGTGCCAGTCTGGGGAGTATTGTTGGAGGAATGTAGAAGAAGTCTAGATAATGGGTACAAAACACAGCCAGAGGGACAGTAAGATGGCTCAGTCGGGAAACAAGCTAGGTGTTAAGCCTGACACCTAAGTTTGATCCCCAGGACCCATGTGGTAGAAAGGGAACCGATTCTAGCAAGCTGACCCTGCCCTCCACACACATGCCTTCATACATGTATAATTACACATATACACACTAAATCAAAATAAAAGACAGCTAGAGAGGAGTAATAAGTTCTAGTGCTTTATGGCAAAATAAGGCGAGCACATTTTCTAATAACCCGTTATATATTATGAATAGCTAGAATAAAAGAATTCTCAAATGCTCCAAAAATAAAATCACATAAAAAGTGTCCATTTCTCTGACCTGATCAGTACAATACATATTTATTTTGAAATATCATCCTGTAGTTCATACATATATAAAATGATCACATTAATCAAAACCATTTTCAATGTTTAAGAAGGTAGAAATGTTCACGACTCTGATTTAATCATTATGTACTGTATCCAGGTACAAAGTGATCACACTGTCACCATTACAGAGTTAATTGATTACCACAGTCAGCAAGAACAAAACTGAAAGTAGTGATGCGGAGATTTGCAGGCAGAATTAGAGGGTGTTTAGAAATAATGTGGATGCAGAATGGAGACCTTAGATGACCGTGAAAAGGGGGACAAGGCGTGCATGGTGACTTCTGGGTTTCAGGAGAATAGCCCTGTCTTCTACTAACAGGCATAAATGAAGAAAATGAACTATTCTCCAGTGAAGCTCGAAGGGGAGAGAAGATGGAGGAGAGAAAGGGGGCAGAGGGAGCTATAGGCAGATGGGCGGGGGGGGCATTTGTTATGGACAGACAAGAACCATGGTTGGACACGAGGAGACTGTAGAGAAAACAAAATCACATGCAGAGCACTGAAGTGTGGGTCTGGAGAGCCCCCTCAACCCAGGTTAACGACTTTCTAATTCAAAGGTGGGACCTAGTGGGAGGTTTTCGTTCCCTGGCAACAGGCTCCTGAAGGAGACTGTGGGACCCTGTACTCTGATGCTCATTTATATCCCAAGCATGAAATGAATGGTTTTATTATGTGTTGCCACAAGCTACATCATCACAGACCCAAATCAATGTACCAGAACCTCCAAGACAGTAAGCCAAATGAAACCTTTCTTCTCTATAAGTTGATCCTCTCAAGCATTTGCTACAGTGACAGAATGGCAATTGAGGTTGACCTCTGGCCTAAACACACACCAAATATGCACATACCCACAGACACACAATAAAATGGTGGACCTCATATATTATTCATAAATATTTCAGTCTATTTACTTTTTCTTCCTTCCTTCTTCCTTCCTTTCTTTCCTTCTTCCTTTGTTGGAACAGGGTCTATCAATGGCCTGGAGCTCACCAAGTAGGCCCTGGCTGGTCAATGAGTACCAGAGCCCCACCAGTGTCCACCTCTCCAGAACTGGGGTTATCAGCATGCATTACCATCCTGGCTCTTTCACAGGGATTCTGGAAGTAGAACTAGGGTCCACACTTGCAAGACAACCACTTCACCAACTGGACTATATCTCTAGACCCTGACATTTTCTTTTGAAAGTCAGTGAAAAGGACTGGACATCAATTGAATCTGGGTAATAGAACTTAAAAAAATCATTATCTCTTGTCTCTACTTTTGTGTGGGCTGATGTTTTCAACAACTAAACAGATTTTAAATGTTTTAAAGAAAATAATTCTCTAACAAATGTGCTCATTCATAGGCTGTATGTGGCTTCCACCTGAGGTAGAAAAGACTCTAGGTGTATGAATTCCAATTATGCTATTATCACCACCAAATCTTGGGGATTATTTTTATAAAAGACTAAAAATTCAGAGGTTAGTGACATGGCTCAACAAATAAAAACATGTTCCAAACAAGCTTAATGGCCTGAGTTTGATTCTCAGAATCCATATAAAAAGTCTGAGACCAGAGACACATCTATAATCCCCTATAATCCCAGTACTCCAACAAGACAGAAGACAAGGACTAGAGAATCACCCAGAGATCCATAGGCCAGTGTAGTAGGAGGCCACGTGTTCGTTCCCGGCTGCCCAGACTCGAAATAACCACACAGAAACCATTTTAATTAAACCACTGCTTGATCTATTAGCTCTAGCTTCTTACTGGCTAGCTCTTACATCTTAATTTAACCCATTTCCATTATTTTAGATTTTACCACGATGCTCATGGCTTACCAGCAAGGTTCCAGCTGGCGGCTTGCATATTTCTCCTCTGGCAGCTCTTTGACATTTCTTTGACTCCTCCTACTTTCTCTATCTTTTCCAGCCTGTTACACTTTGTTAAGCCATTGGCCAAAAGCAGCTTCTTTAATCATTAACCAATAAAAGCAACATATATACAGGACTTTCCATACTAGGCCAGCTGTGGAGAGTTGAATGAGAAATGTCTCCCATAGGCTCACGTATTTGAACACTTGGTTTCCACTTGGGGGTGCTGTTCGAGAAAGCGGTACCACCTTGCTGGAGGAAGTACAAGTCTAAAGTCATATTCCAAGAGTTCATAGCTTTGTTCTACTTCCAGCTTTTGCAGTTGAAGCTGTGATCTCTCAGCTTCCCACCACTATACCTTCTCTGCCATGATAGACTCTCCCTCTGGAACCATAAACCAAAATAAATTCTTCCTTCTGTATGTCGCCTCTTCATGGTGTTCTACCATCATGGGGTTCTACCACAGGGACAGCCGGCAACTGAGAGACAGCTGGCCAGGAATAGGCAACACAGCAGAAACAAGAAATCTCAGGGTTGAAAGCCAGAGCCAACTCATCAAGCTTGCCCTCTGACCTCAACAAATATGTCACAGTACACACACCCAACACATATTAATAAATAAGTAAAAAATTTCTAAAGACTGAAAGTTCATTGCTGAACAACATAATAGAATTGAGGAAGTAATTTTTATCATCCAAGAATTTCAGTAGTTAATTTGCTAAATATTAATTTTATTTTACTAAGTCTTATCACCAAAAGTTACTAAAATGTTTTTATTAAGATTTTCAGCTTCTCTTACAAGATATGTATATGTGCTCGCTCTCTCTCTCTCTCTCTCTC
>LOJH01007697.1:0-30611 GCA_001685095.1 Ellobius talpinus
TCAGACAGAGGTCAGCTGACTGTACGTATCTCTGCAGGTTGTTGTCTTCATCCCAGATCAGATAGAGGTCAGCTGACTGTACGTATCATCTCTTCAGGTTGTTGTCTTCACCCCGATCAGACAGAGGTCAGCTGACTGTACGTATCTCTGCAGGTTGCTGTCTTCATCCCGGATCAGACAGAGGTCAGCTGACTGTACGTATCATCTCTTCAGGTTGTTGTCTTCACCACGGATCAGACAGAGGTCAGCTGACTGTACGTATCTCTGCAGGTTGTTGTCTTCATCCCGGATCAGACAGAGGTCAGCCGACTGTACGTATCTTCTCTACAGGTTTGTTTCCAGGCTCTCTATTCTGTCCCTATTGCTCCTTTTTCTTTTCTTTTCTTTTGCTAAGATCACATTGTAGCTCTAGAGTAAGTGGAGATTCCAGGTGGACTCAGTCTTCCAGTTTTGTTTTTCTCCTTCAATCTTGTCCTGAATATTCTGGATCTTTACTTTCCATGAAACTGTAGAATCTGTTGACAATCACACAAAATAAATTGCTAGAATTTTGACCAAAATAACAGTATCAGGAAGAAATGACATTTAAATATTGTTTTTCCTGAGCGTGTGGCTTTCTGTCCATTCTTTGGTTCCTGTTAGCTCTTTCATCTGAGTTTGTCATTTTCCTCAGATGGAACTTATTTATGCTTTTGTTTATTTACATCTAAGCATGTCATTTTCATAGGACCTAATAGGCACTGGGCTTTTCACTTCAAAATCAGCCCTGTTTCTTACAGAAAAGTGATGGGTTTTGTTGCAATAGCATTATATCCTGAAAACTTAATACCACACCATGACCACACCACACAGTGACCACACCACACTGTGACCCCACCACGCTGTGACCACGCCACACAGTGACCACACCACACTGTGACCACACCACACAGTGACCACGCCACACTGTGACCACGCACATGCAGTGACCACACCACACTGTGACCACGCCACACAGTGACAATGCCACACCATGACCACGCCACACCGTGACCACGCCACACCGTGACCACACCATGCAGTGACCACACCACACCGTGACCATACCATGCAGTGACCACACCACACTGTGACCACACCACACAGTGACCACACCACACAGGGCCAGCAAACATCACCTGAAACACCTCAGCTCATGCTTGAGACTGTGTCATGGGCTCCAAAATCTTCACTGTACAGATAAAGTTTTCTGCTCTTAGAGAAACACAATAGTTCAGTTGCAGAAAGCACAACTTTGACTATTTTCCTCCTGCCGTTTCTTGGCATGGAACTATCAGATCAGCACCATTGAGCTGGGCTAGACAAGCACATGTACTTCATTATTGTGAGAATTTGCTTTAGTCTTTCAAAACTGTGAAGTTATAGTATACACCAAAGTTCTTTTAAAATAAACTCAAGATTTATTATTAGTAAATGCTTTGTTTATATCCCTGCTTTATATTGCTTCTATATCCAGCATTGTATAAATATTTCCCAGGCAAAGAGGATACAAAGTTCAAGTATAAGAGTTAAGATGCCCTGGTCTAGTTTATTAATAACACCATCAAAGGAATTCTTTTTTTTTCTTTCTGTTGTTGTTGTTGTTTGTGTGTAGTCCTGGTGGTCCTGGAAGTCACTCTGTCAACCAAGTTGGCCTTGAACTCACAGAGATCCACCTGCCTCTGCCTCCTGAGTGCTGGAACTAAAGACACATGCCACCACCTGGCGGAGTTCTCAATTTCTGTCACGATGTTTATTCTCTAGCACATTTTATTCTCCTTAGATTTTTCATCTCTATGCTTATCCATCTGTTCTTCCATGCTGTCTGACTTCCTTCCCCCTTAGACCTCTTAGCATAGAAATCACAATGTATTTTAATCATCATCTAATATCTACAACAAACCTGCCATACCCAAATCTGCTTGTTTTGTCTCCTCGGACTATATGGTGGGTTTTGTCATTGGCTTTCCCTTTTTTAGCATATTTTTTATTCTTATGTTGGAATCAGGACATGATCTATGGGGTGAGGGAGGAATTAGAGCAGACTGGATCCTTTGTGATGTGGTGGGAAGAGGTGAGAGGAAGGAGAACATTCTGTGTGTCCTCTCCTGATTAGGGCTCCCCCTTTCCATGTGTCTGTGACCCTAAATGTCAAATTTCACAAGACATCCCCAAGTTTTCTCCCTACATTATATGGGGCATGGTATTAAAAGAGGATAGAATTAGATTTATTTTCTGTCTGATTTTGTAGTGATTTTGCACTTCAGTTTCCTCCCATGGCCATGAAGAGACCAAGTTCCTCTATAACTGTGTACTGTTTGCGGTCAGAGTTCAGGAGGCTAATCTAGTTAACAGACAACACAGACTTTCCTGAAGTTGTATTTTGTTAGGAACAAGCATACTGTTAGAATGGCTAGTTTTCCTGCTCATGACAGAAACATGAAGAGAGGCTGCCCAGCCTTTGCTCTGGGCAGTAGCAGTCACTAGAGGAAAGGGTGTCTGCTATGGTTCCTAGCTCACCTGGACTCGTCTCCATGGAACTCTACAGGGTATCAGTCACACCTGTTACCTGCAGTACCCCATCACCTACTTCCGGGGAGTAAGCATGGTTCTCCAGACCTGCCTGTGGTTCCTCTAATCTCGAGAGCAATGCTTGACCTGTGAGTGCACCGATGAGCATCAGCGATTGTTTTCTGAGCTTGTTCACCTTTTTGTTTATTGTTCAAATGTACTGGATACTTGTAAGCTTTTTTTGCTTGCCAGATATGAAACCATAATATCTCTTTTAGTCAATAAAGAGTGGGTAATTTTTGTGTCAGTTTGAAGGACACTATGGTGGTTTGAGCAAGACTGTCCCCATAGGCGCAGATGTTTGTACACTTGGGCCCCAGTGGGTGGTGCTGTTTGGCTAGGTGTAACCTTGCAGAAGAAAGTATGTCACTGGGGGCAGGCTTTGAGGTTTCAAAACCACACTCCATCCCCAGTTAACTCTCTCTACTTCCTGCTCTGTTGGGAGCTGTGAACTCCCAGATTCTGAATTTCTTGTAAACAACTTGTTTTCCTGTGATCTGAGTGCCTACAGCTGCTCTGAGCACGAGACCCTCATGAGTTCCTGATGGCAGGGGAATGGTTTCTGGTGCGTTTGGCTAAGGTGTGGCTATCCCTATATAAGCTGCCCCTGGACACAATAAAGGGGGCATTCCTGTTTCAAGGATTTTGGCATCAAGGGATGACCTGTGTCTCTGTGAGTCTTTGTGTGTTTCAATCTCCAGCCCCTTGCATGGTTCACGAACTGTATGGTGGCGCATAGAGCGCAGATGGGCGTGGTGCGCCACACTGCTTTCCATTCAAGGTGTGAGCCTGTACCTTCTGTTTGAGCCACCATGTCTGCTGCTTGCTGCCATGCTTCCCGGCCATGACAGACTCTTACCCCCTGGAACCACAAAGTAATCCCTTCCCTCTGTAAGTCACCTTGTTCTGAGTGTTTTATCACAGCAACAGAGATGTAACTAATACAGACGTCTAGGTGGCTGATAAACCTGTTTCTTGACAGGGTCTGCTCAGTTGACTCCAGACAGGCTAGCATGAGCCAGTAGGCAGAGTGTGGGAAATTCACTCTCAGTGTCAGAGGAAACAACAGCTGGAAGAAAGAAACGTTTTTTGTCTTTGCTCTAGGGCAAGATGTCCTTGATTATAAGAATTCCAAGTTTTGTTCTTGGAGTTGGCACTATCAGCAGCCTCCTAGGCCCCTAGGCCTTTGGCCTTACATTAAGAATTGCACCATTGGGCTGGACTGTGGTGGCGCACACCTTTAATCCCAGCACTCAGGAGGCAGAGGCAGGTGGATCTCTGTGAGTTCGAGGCCAGCCTGTTCTAAAAAGGGAGTTCCAGGACAGCTGGGACATTTTACAGAGAAACCCTCTCTTGAAAAACAAAAACAAAACAAACAAAAAGAATTGCTCCTTTGACCTCCCTTGTTCTGAGGCTTTTGTATCTGAGCTGAACCATGTCAGGTCCCAGACTGCAGCTTAGAGATGGTCCAGCATAGACCTTCTTGGCCTCCAACTGTGTGAGTCATTTACCGTAATAAATCTTATTTGTCAACTTGATAAAAGCTACGGTCATCTGGAAAGAAGGAACTCACTGGAGAACATGCCTCCATCAGACTGGCCTGCAGGCAAGTGTGTGGGGGGTTATTTCTTGATTGATGTGAGAAGGTCCAGCTCACTGTGGGCGGTGCCACCTCTAGGCAGGTGGTCCTGGGCCATATAAAGAACAAACTGAATGACTCAGAGAGCAAGCCATAAGCAGCGTACCTCTGTGGTCTCTGCTTCAGGTCCTGCCTCCAGGTTCCTGCCTTGAGCTCCTGTGCAGCCTTCCCTCCATGACTGACTGTAACCTGTAAGATACAGTAAACTAATCCTCCATAAGCTGGTTATGCTCGTGGGGTTTTATCATGGCAACAACAAACAAAAAAGCAAACTAAAACAATCAACAAGGACTCTATTGATTACATCTCTCTGGAGGAGTCCAGTATAAGCAAGTTGATTAACTGGGTTGTGAGGGGGGGGGGTTAACAGGAAGAAGACCTTGCCAGAAGTCATCGTGCGGTGGATTTTGGACCTAGGTATGTGGGCAGCTCCTGGCTGTTCTCACAAGTCTAGAGACAGCTTGGTTAGAAGCTGACCGGAGGTGACCAAGCATAGAACAGATTGAGAAACTCAGATGACCAGTGGGCCTCCTTTAATTCTCCAACATGGTCTAAACATGTTTCTCTTTCTCCCCGTGGGAAGGAACAAAAACACAAACAGAAACATGCCGGCAACTCTTTATGGTTCTTTTTGTATCGTGTATGCTGTAATCTCATCTTTCAAATCAAAACACACGGCTGAGTTCAGAACCAAAGGGTGGGAAATGGATTCCTACTCCTGATAAAGAAACTTCAGTTAGTTAGACAGCAAAGGGCAGGGACGCAGGAAGGATGTGCTGGCTGGTTTTGCATCACCTTCACAGAAGCCAGAGTCATTGGACAGGAGGCTCCATCAACCTGCAGTCAGGCCTGTAGGGCATATTCTTAATGAGTGATTGATGGCGGAGGGCCCAGCCTAAAGAGTGGTGCCATGCCTAGGAGGGCAGTCCTGGGTTCTGTAATAAAGCTGGCTGAACAAGCCACGGGGAACAACCCAGTAATTAGGACCCATCCATGGCCTCTACATCAGCTCCTGCCTCCAGGTTCCTGCTCCACTTGAGTTCCTGCCCTGACTTCCTTCAGTGGTGAACAATAACATGGAAATGTAAGTCAAACAAGCCCTCTCCTCCTCCAGTTGCTTTGGACAAAGGTGTTTTGTCGCAGCACTAGAAACCCTAAGACAAAGCAGCAAATGATTGGGGCCGTGAGTGCAGTCCGTCTCCCATACCCGTCCCGGATCTTCTAGTGTATGACTGCTGGCAAGGCACCTAGAAGATGCCACTGGAAATTACACACCTCATTGCGTGGTTGTTTGGCCAAATACAACGGCCTGTAAAACACTTGGCACAGTGCCCAGCCTGGGTAGGAAAGCCACAGGCACTGTATGGGAAAAAGAGGGGGAGCTGAGCCATTTGGCACTGTGGCGTAGGCTGGTGTGATGTTGGTGAGGAAGGGGTAGGACAGCTCTTCAGCACCAGATGCCCAAAGGCATGGGTCATTAAGACAAAGGTGGCCTCACTGACAGAGTAGGAGATCAGCAGCTCAGAGACAGATGACTTTATGTCTATGACTTTTGGATTTCTAGCCTATCCCCTGGGAATTTCAGGTAAGGGGTGAGGAGACGATGTGTTCAGTGGCTTTTCCCTGCCCAGCACAAAAAGCTATTTACTTATCACTTTGGAAAACCTGCTGCGGCTTGCCGTGTCTTCTGTAGGGGCATGGCCACCATAAGGAAAACAGAGGACAGCCTCTGATCCCGATTTCTAGGAGAGACAATTCATCATCTGGGAGTGAAGACTGCAGCACACTTTGCCATGACCCTTCACAGAGGAGAAGTAAGCTTCTTCGTCACAATAGAACATGGGCTACAAGGTGCCAAGGGTCGGGGTGATGGAGGACCACCCCTCATCACGCCTCTTTAGATTTTACACAGCTCTGGCTCTAGTGGGTGCTCACTTGCATTAAAACAATCACAGGATGCAAACCAGGGAACAGTCTCAGGATCCATTAGCACCAGCAATTGCCAACCAGACGAAATAGCAGATTCCCCATGTACAATGATTTAGTGCAGTGAGACCAGGATAAATAATGAAGGCATTTGTTTATGCCCACTTATGACATTCCTGGTAGGCTAAGGGGAAGAAAACAGCACTCTGTGCCCATGAAGGCAGCCGGTACAGGCTCATCAAAAATATGCATTTGCTTTTGTAGTCAAAGAACATAAGTTAGCTCTACTTCACCTCCTGGCCCGGACTCCTCTGATACCCATGTAATTTAAATGAGAAACTTGTTCTAGGGAGTCATCGCATTTCAAAGTAGTGACCCTTTTTGAATATTGAAAGAATCCCCAGTGTTTGAGTTCACTCCTGGGTGAGGTGGTGTCACAGAGTTCTTGTGTTGCCATCCAGAGAAAGATGACCTTGGAAAGTCCCAAAGAAGTTGTTTACCTTGTCTTTTTGCTTGTTGTGCAAATGGGTCTCAGCTTTAGTGAGAAAACAAGCACATTTCCAGCTCTGTGGAAGGCAAAACTCCCCACTGCTGTCAAACTCTTATTGTTCACTCAGAGTGGCTTGACTTGTATTATGGACTCTGTAGCTAAGGCTCCTTCCAAACTGACCCCAAGCTGGTGTGCTTAGCTTAAGGGGCAACTGGGTCAAGGCATTTTATTCTGTTACTTTTCCTGAAGGACTAGTGCCTCTGAGCACACACACACACACACACACACACACACACACACCCCTTGCTGTCATTCGAGCGTGGACTTCCAGCTCGTCTGGAGACTCACACACCTTTAGTCTGTCCTGGAGTCACCACTTTCTTATTGCCATTGTCCCATGCCAGGTCATGTCTGTTGAGAAAAGCCCTGTCAAGTCGCAGACAATCAAATTAAAGAAAAGTAAGTCTTCATGTTGCGTTTATCCTCTGGAAACTGGCTTCTATCTTGTGGGCAGAGAGCTCTGGGTATTTTCTCTGCACTCAACTGAAAACAGTCTCTTTCCCTTTTATGGCAAAATTGATCTAAAGAGAGGGTGCCTGGTGAGAAAGATTAGTTTCCTAAACCCCTCGGATGACTGAGAAGCTCCGGACACCTGTGGACCACACCTGTGGAAGTTTGAGACCAGGAGACCCCCCGCACACACACACACACACACACACACACACACACACACACACCAGTGTCTCCCTCTTTCAGATGGCAGGAAACTGGCCTGCAATGGTCTCTTCCATCCCCAAAGTTCTCCCTGTGGAAGAGAAATTTCCAAGTGACCAGAAGTATCAAAAGCTTTGTGGAAGACATTGCTCTCAGTAAAAATGAACTTGTATACCATTTCTAACATACCAAAGAAAGTTCACATAAAAAATAGCACAGCCTTTTAGTCAAATTTTTCTGTGGAGCTGGGGAGAGAGTTCAGTCAGGGAACTGATTGCTTGTAAGTGTGAAGACCTGGGCTTGGTCCCAAGAACTGATATAAAAAGCCTTCTGGTAGAGTGCGCTCGTAATCCCAGTGATGGGGGCACGGACACTTGACGGTCCATTTGCCTTGGCCCAGTCCAAATTTCAGTGAGAGAGCTTGTCTCAAAGAAAGAGTAAGGTGGGTGGCTCCTGTGGAGTGGAACCTGAGATCAGCCTTTGTCCTTGCATGCACACACATGTGCATGAGTCCCCCCCCCTCTCTCTCACACACACACACACACACACTTACACTCACACATTCAAGACATTTGCTTAATGCATGTTAAGTCCCATAGTAACTTTGAGAAGCAAGTACGTTTATTCTCTCATAGCCAGCCCAGGGGGGGTAAAGAGTGGATCCCTGTCATGTGGCTGCTTGTTTCTCTGTTGAGTCCATGCCTGTAACCCCAGCCCTCTACTACATTGCTAAATTTTGACAATCACTATATGAGAGAGCTGGGTTAAGTAAGAGCTATGCTATAGACAGGAAATCAAGGTCACTCAAAGATTTGAGCACAGACTCATGTCTATTGGACCACAGCACCCGTGGCCACCACAGTGCCCCTGACCACCACGGCAGTGTGGCTCTGTCTTCAAGCTTGCATCATTCCATTCAATTCTTGCAGACATGTATTTTTATGGTTTTATTATGTGTCAAGCACTGTGTTGAATATGTATGTGTGTGTGTGTGTAAAAGATATATATTAAAGAAATAGTTGAAGAGTTGGAGCCAGAAAGATGGCTTAATGGGGTCAAGGCTGGGAGGAAGCCAACTCTGTCTAGGTCAGAAGAGTAACAGTGGCCGCTTCAAAAGTGCAGTTGCTGATAAAGTGAAATTTGAAGAGTTAGGATTCTTGCGTGCTCATGTGAATGTGTACAGGGAAGCGAGTTTCTAAGCGGACATCCAATCCTAGGATATCAGTGCAAACCCAGAGTGTTCCCTGTAACTATGAAAATCCAGAACACGCGGCTACAAGGGAAAGCCTGCCGGTGGGGTTTTGGCCGAGTTCCTCCGACCTTTGGTACCAGTGTTGATGAAGCAGCCTAACCTGGCTGAGGCACAGGAATGAGACAACAAACTGTCAGCATTGTGCAATTCTTGATAAAACACTAGCTTTAACTTGTAAGAGCTCACCATAAAAATACGTTAGTAAGACTGAGAGCGGCGTTGGAGAAGCAGAGGTGGACAGCCTGGCTCAATGCGTCCTCATCCAAACACACAAAACAGAAGGCATGTAGAGAGACCTCAGGTATTATCCACATCTAAACATCTCCCTTATACCCGCCATTTAGAAGTTCCTATTTATGGCTATCAATGCTCCAATCAGCCATATTTTATATTTTAAAATAGGAAGTTGATGGAAAGACTTGGGAGAAACTATGCCTTTGCTGATATTCTTAAAAACCATCATATACAAACCATTAAATTATATTTACAGGAGCTGGAGAGGTGGGTGAGAGGTTAAAAGCAAATGCTGGTCTTGCAGAGGAGCTGAATTCAGTTCTAGCATCCATGTCAGACAGCTTGCCGCCCCCATAAGTCCAGCTCCAGGGGAATTCAACGCCTCCAGCCTCCATGGGCTCCTGCATTCACATACATACACCTCCCAATCAAAAGTAAAACAATTATAAAAGTAAATTATAACTGCATATTTGTGATTTCTAGGATAACAAAAGTAATAGTCATTTTCTAAATTACACACCATAAAACCCCTCTTATAACCATTCCATTATATGATTTAGGAAAACAGGTTTTTTTGCGGTAGCCATTTTTAATCTTTTTAGTGAAAACTTCCATGATAAAGCAGGGCTTGTCAGCTTTCCTGAAGTGGGACCCTCAGTAGACCCTCAAGGTCCACGTCCGTTTGTGTTCTTTCCACCTGTTAGGCCAGAAGAGATGCAGCAGATCCCGTGCCCCATTCCTGTAAACACGTCTTTACAGTGTTTGACTTGAAACCCTTCCCGTCCCAATCATCTGTCCAGTTGCTTGGATACAGGCCCTGCCAGGGCTTGGGCTTTAAGAGGGTGCCCTCGGTTTTGGGTGACACTCCTAGCTAACCGCAGAGCTCACGGGACAAGAGCAGTGCTTCTAAGCAGCAAGCGTGGCAGCCTTGAGCACTCGAGGGGTAACCTTAATGAGCACCGAATATTCATCTCTAATAAGAACACACTGTCATAATCACCCTCCATGTGATAAATATCCTAGAGATTCTCTCTTTGTTAGGTTAATGCTTTTCCACAAGATAATTTAGCTTTAAC
Organism: Ellobius talpinus; assembly: GCA_001685095.1. Classification (NCBI taxonomy): domain Eukaryota; kingdom Metazoa; phylum Chordata; class Mammalia; order Rodentia; family Cricetidae; genus Ellobius; species Ellobius talpinus. The sequence continues at coordinate 9,921 of LOJH01007697.1, forward strand.
GTTCTCTAAAAAAATAATCACACATTATCAGGCCCCAATATAGTAATATGGTGGGGCTTTTTTTAATGTTTTGAATCCTGCCTTAAACAAGTCCCATCCAAATAAATGTCTCCCCCTTTTATTAAGCTGGCATACAAGCATGTGTTGGTCGGTGTAATCAAGCCCCCAGCTGGCTAACTCTCATATAACAGTATATCTTCTTGATTTCATTTGAGCAAAATTTATCATCCACAAGCAAAGACAGAAAATGTGTGAATGTCTAAAGCTTATGTAAATTAAGAGGCCATGCACGCTGGTCCTAAAAATAGTAGATAATTATAGGCATTTCTTCCCCATACAATAATTATAGGCCTGCTGTCATCTTTCCTATCCTGTATAAGGTCACAGTAGTATTATACAAAATTTACAGTATATTACAAGTTAAAAACACAATAATTAGCAACTGTGCATCTTCAGCACTGGTGATGAATGTTCACAGTAAAAGTTTAAAAAAAGAGCATTATTTGTTTTATGTGGACAGTACACACTTAAATTTAATCATCAACTCCTGATACCCAATAGGCAATATTCTCTTACTATTATACTACTATTTGCCAAGTTCCCAGTACACCCTTGGGTGGAATTCATCCTTAACGAAGTGACAGGAAGCCAAATCTCTCACCGTCATCTCAACCAGATGCACCATATTATTCTGAATTTAATAATTCTGTTCAACATATTGAATGATAATGAGCGAGTTAAGAGAAAGTCCTAAGAACTGTTTTGACCATTATGATCAGTGTCTGATTGGGGGGGGACCCTCACACCAAATAATGTGAGTGATGCGGCAGTTTGCTCAGTGCAGAATTTCCCCCATCCCCTTCCACCCCGATTTTCTTTATATAATGCATTGAGGGAAGATACCACAATTCAGCAGAAAGGAAAGGCATTAATTAACAGACTTCTTAACTATCCACATTAACAGGGACAGAGTCACGGATAATACACAATGACAGGATGAGCTACCATTTCTCTTTGTTTAAGAAAAAGGTCATAGAGTTGTACACACTCATTTCATCCCTACCAGTTCTGCCCTGGTGTCAGGAACGGTACAGGAGAAGATTCTAGAGCCCAGAACCCCCATTAGAAACCCTTGTTGACACCTGTGTCACCTAGCTTGGTTGTCCCATGGGCAAAGCTATGAAAGCTCTTTTCCCTACTGGCTATCCTGGAATCCAAGATGGCCACTGTGAACAGTGACAATTCATCCACAGGCCTGCACATGCTCAGAAGAAATGCAACTTCGAAGGCCAGAATTGCCCAGGGAGCTGGGAATTCATCAGAGCCAAAGGTAAAGAGCATTTCAGGGCAACTGACCAAGAGGCCATCTTTGCCATTTGCCTCCTAAACAGACTCCAGGGCAGGAGACATGGCTCAATCAATAAAGTGCTTGCCACACAAACATGGGAACCTGAGTTCAGAAACCCAGCACACACATAAAAAGCCATGTATAGAGCTGCCTACAAATTCCAGTGCTGGGGAGGTAGAGACGGCAGGATTCCTGGGGCGGGCTGGCCAGTCAGTGTAGTTGAACAGGGTAAGTTCTAGGGTCAGTCAGAGACCTTGATACAAAAACAAAGGGAAAAAAAAGGAGTAGACAGCAATTGAGAAAAACATTGGATGTTAATTCCCCCACTTGTGTATACACACACAGAGAGAGAAGGGGGGGAGGGAGAGAGGATTATGAGAATTGGTTCATGAGACTATAGAGTGGTCTCCCGTATGAAAGACAGAAACACTTGAAAACTAGTAGTATAATTCAGTCATTTAGTATGAAGCCTGAAGTCCCAGTCCATTGCTTGAGAAACAGGAAGCCAGTAGTATTTTAAGTCCTGGTTTGAGTCTGAAAGCCCCTGCCTGCCCTCCCCTGAAAACCCCGAAAAACCAAAAGTGCAAATGTGTGAGGGCAGAAAAAACAGACATTTCAACTCCAAGAGGCTGAATTCACCTTTCCCCGGCCTTTTGATTGTATTCAGTCCCTCGGTGGACCAGGAGATGCTCACCATCCTGCTGAGGACAATGTGTGTGTTGTGAACTTGTGCTTCTGGTTCATACACATGCTTCTTCACCAGAAACACCCACTGTGCCGTCCAAAGGATCTGCAAAATCAGTGAGCATTAGGAGAAAGCGTTTGGTAATGCATGAGGCTGTCTCACTGTGGCCACCTCAGAGGGTGACTACTGAGGGGTCTCAGGGTCACTCACAGATAAGAATGTGCCTGCCACACTGAGGCCCTGGGTGGATCAGCAAGCTCTATTGATAAAGTCAAGACAGAGCTTCAGCCCTGAGAAGCTGCTCTTACAAGGTCTGAAAGTCACCAAAACGATTCCTGAATGTGTCCAGTTAGATGATTGGCCTGTTATCTCAAGCTGAGTTCAGAACGTTTCTCTGCACACTCTGGTCTCTTTAACCCTCACGCTCTAACCAAGATCTAACCGTTCACGTCCTAGGGATGAAAACACCTGAGGCTTCAGTTCCTTTCACTTCAACTCAATCCCATTTTCCCCAGCGCTGTCCAACATGTGATTCGCTATTTAAAAAAACCACAAACATGTTTATTTACCAAACTAAGGTATGATCCAAATTCAACCAATACTTCAAATAGTTGCATGTAAAATGCCTGGGATGAAAAGACCTGAACGCGATAAGAAAAAAGAAGCAGGACTGGAGAGATGGCTCAACAGTTAGAGCACTGGATGCTCTGCCAGGGAACCAGGGTAGTTTTTGGCACCCACTGGCATCTCACAACCATCTGTGACTCCAGTTCCACGTACCCAACCCCCTTTCTTGCCTTCTGCATGCACGAAGCACAGACCTAGGTGCGTATAGACACACATGCAGACACTCTCATACTCATGAAAGAAAAAAATGTTTTTAAGAGCAGTAGAGAGATATCTGTCTATTGACTAAGCTTGCTCACTCTCAGCACAGCAAACCCTGTACAATGTAGTGATGGACTTTTATTCAGCATCTCCATAGAGCCCAGTCCAGCTGTCACCACCGATGATGCAGCCTAACTCATGATTGCCCTTTCTCTTCCTGTACCACTGGCACTGAACCAGTGCTCCAGACACGGAGTCCAGATGCTCTTAAGTTTCTCTGCCGTCATTGGTAATTTCTTAAAACCTCTCTCTCAGGATTTCAAACACAATGTTATTTTCAAACTGTGCCCATATTTTTGCTGTCACAAGTGACAACACAGTGTGGTTTAACCATTGTCTTGGTTGGAGTCACTATTGCTGGGATGAAACATCATGGCAAAAAAGCAGCTTGGAGAGGAAGGGGTTTATTTGGCTTGTATGTCCTGAACCACAGTCCACTGAGGGAAGCCAAAGCAGGAACTCAAATGCAGGCGCTGATGCAGAGGCCATGGAGGGTGCTGCTCACTGGAGTGTACACTTTGCTTTCTTACAGAACCTAGGACTTACAGGACATTATCTTAGTGATTGATGTGAGAAGGCCCAGGCCACTGTGGCACTACCTCCTCTCAGATGACCTAAAAACTACCCAGCACAGCCATTAGACTCACTTTTAATAGAATTAGTTCCACCCCCAATTCATTTATCCAGTAAGCTTTGTTGTGTACCAGGTGCCATCTGGCTGCTGAGTGTCAGTGATGGCACAGACTGGTGGGCACAACAGTTAGTAAATATAGAACCCAAGCTCTCTCAGTCTAGGTATAGAAACATGCTGTCTGTGATTAGAGCTTCCTGTTTGCCTAATGTCCTCATCGGATAAATTCTCCTAGGGAGCAAGCACTTGGTGTGTTTTATACCCCTTTGCACAAGCCCAGAATAGTACCTGCTACATATTTATTGTTGATATTTATTTGTTGAATAAATAAATGGATGATGTGATCTGATAAAGCAATTTGATAGGAACTGAGCATTTGGAATAAAACAGTAACAACTCAAACTGAACACCACACAGGTTTGGCTTTCTCTGTAGCCTTCTTGGTATTAAAGCCTGAGGACTGATGGTGACAGGAATCACCAGGTGGTGGCTGCAGCCTCCTTCCTCTCAAGTCCTAGCCAGCTGGTTTCTGCAGAGCATTTTCTGCTGAGCCACAGGCCCTCATTTGTATTGAAAGCGAGAGCTACCTCCTAAAGTCAACCTAGATTGGACAGATATGTTCTTTTGACTTAATGATATAACATTTTATCAGCTAAATAAAAAATGAACTATATATGTTCATTTGCTATTTGAGGAGCTTTTCTGATGCGTGTGCAGGAACTATGTCAGCTGCTAACTGGTGATCCTTTTCCGACACCCTTTCCCTAGAGTATTGCAAATACAAACATGCTCTATTTGAACAAGGCCAGTGACAGCAAAATTACTTGCTGGTCTCTAAAGAGACCATAATAATGTGCACCAAGGGAGAGGCCCATAGTCTGACGGAGGGTTCCCCCCCAGGGTAAACCATAAAACCGATCAATAGCCAGAATAGCACAGTTTAAAGTGCATCCCTAATTACAGCCAATGAGTAATAATAAAATTATCTATTAAATTTTAGAACTTTCTCTTTAAAGTATTAAATATTTGGAAACTATAATGCAGTTAAATTTCTCTCAAAACAATGCATTTTCTTACTCAAGCTGGCCTATAGCAATGCCCAGGGAGCTGGCCTATAGGAATGCCCAGGGAGCTGGCCTATAGGAATGGCCGGGGAGCTGGCCTGTAGGAATGCCCGGGGAGCTGGTCTGTAGGAATGCCCCGGGAGCTGGCCTGTAGGAACGCTCGTGGAGCTGGCCTATAGGAATGCCCGTGGAACTCTTCTGGTGACTGAGAAGGTATGCTTGGCTTCTTGAGAACAAAAATATAAAAATAAACACTGTGTCATTCAGATGTCTGAGGCCTATGAAACCGCTAAAAGAGCAGTAGCTACATTTATGTGATAAGAGGGTCTAATTGAGTCACAAATACTCTATAATATTTGACAGTATATGATAAAAGTTATACAAAACTCAAACCAAATGTTTGTTGAGCCTTAGTCCCATGTTTGGTACTTTAACTCAGATCAGGGCACTGCCTGGCCTTTAAAATTAGGTCACTAATAATGTCAGCCCATACCAATGGGAAAAACCACTTGCTGCTCGCTGACACATGCTCCTACTGGGTCAGGATAGAAGAGCTGGCCCTACAGAGACTATCCAGGAAACACTGACTGAGTTCTGGGCACATGGCTTATTCAGATTGAACTCTGCCCTTTTTTGTAATTTTATTTTCAGATAGAAGGATAAATCTGCCCAGTGGAAGAGAATTCAGTGACTACCATTTTCCTACCCCAGTGCAATCTATCGCACCTCAGTTTCCCAGTTGAAGGGTCAACTATCTCCACAAGCAAAACACTCATTCCTAAAGAGACTCTGAGATCCTAGAGTGGAAAGGATAACACGGAACTGTCTCCACTGGTAGAGGTTCAATTTGGGGGACTTTACTAGGCTGCTTGAGGAAAAGGTAGTGGTTATAAACTCACTAAAATGTAGGCCTGATGATGCCTGCGCTTACATCCAAAGGATGTTCCTGTGAAAACATCTCTGGCAGGTAGAAGTGCAGCCTCCAAGACAAGCATATGTAGAAATGATATCACGGGCACATCTTCATGGGAAAGTTCCCAGTGACCCTCCGAAGCCAGATGCAAAGAATTATCAGCACATTCTCCTGAGTAAAACGGTGTGCGAGGGTGTGAGTGCAGGTGCCTGCTGTGCCATCCTTGAGAGCAGGATGCAAGGTATGCACAGGAGTGTAGAGTAAAAACTTCACTGTGGGGCCAAACAATGACCAAGAAATCCCAAATGGACTCCTCATAATTATAATTATGCCTTGCTTAACCAAGATAGTGGCTTAGGCAATACTCAACACGGGAAAGTTCATGGGAAAAGAGAGGAGGGGAATTTGCCTGAAGAAGCCTTCGACAAAATCCTTACTTAAACATTTATTGGCAGTGTGACAGATGGCGGGTGTGAGGCACAGGGAGAAAGAGTTTACGAAGGAAGCTCTGCTTTCCATGAACACAGTCGTCAAGCCAAATCCAGGGAGATACGGGAGAGATTTGCTGGACACTGCTCATGGAAGGCTTCACTGAGGAGACACCACTCAGACTTAGCTGATGTTACAACAGTAAGCAGAGGATGGAGGGTAGTGTTACAGTACAGATGGAAGCATCTCAAGTATCATGGACCTGGAAGAAGTTTGTCATGGCTGGAGGATGTCTAGGGAGGCAAGGTGTCCCTTAAGGTTTGTGGGGATTGCTACAAGTGAGTCAAAGACAGGCTTTGCCTTCCAAGCTAAGTTGTTTGGACTTGATCCTGCAAGTATCAAAGAGGGGCTTTAAATAGATCAGACGGAGCCTTGGTTGTATCAGTGGGATGTCGGTCTCATGAGGAATGGGCCTACAGGTGACCCCAGCTGGAGACAGATGCGCTAGGGAGCTGCTCTCTCACATGCCCCGTTCTGTTTTGAACACAGGTGAACCCAGATGATGCACTCTGAACCCCCAGAGGCACCTTGAGAGAATGCCTGAGCGATTATGGTGGTGAGGACGGAGGTTGGAGAGATTTAAGAAAACCCACAGAACCTCATTCATGTAAGCAATTGAGTATGGCGAGCATGAGCTATTCTGCTCTTCCTACAATGTCTGCATCTACCTGCTTTGACTTCAGTGTCCTTCCTCCCTCGCAGGCCCTCTCCAACCCCAGACCTTCCCTCTCACCCACAATGTGCCACACACACAGTACTTAGTCACACAGCACTTAGGCACACAGTACTTTGACCTACAAATGTGCTTCTACACTATTGCCCTCCTTCCAGAACTGCACCCCAGAGTCCCTGTGAATCGCCCCACAGTGTTTACGCCCTCTCTCCCTTACCAGTATCTCCATACACTTTGCTCTACCCCACTTCCTTACCCCAGTCCTCCTGATAATGTTTTCTTTCAGGGTTATTAGCTCCCCCGTGCTGGGTCCAGGCACAGCCCAAATGAAAAACATGCACTTACCATCTTACTGGACGGGAAATGCTTCTGAAGCCCTTAATGGTTCTGCCCATTTGTGACAGAAGTGCTCCTGACCCTCTCTAGCCACTAGATTAAAATGAGATATAAATGCCCTTCACAACAGCAAATGGCATAGAATTTCCCAAGCTTACCAGTTCAAGGATCAGGCTCTGAGTTCTTGCTAGGCTGGGTCCCCACTATGTGTTCCTGGTCCCTTTGTCTCTCTGCTTACTCATCCTGGCTCACAATTCTGCTGTCCTTTACAAACAGAGGCTCAACTCCTGCCTAACCCTTCACTGGAAGTCCCAATCTCTCTCAACCCAACAGAATGAGAACCAAGACCACTTTCCTCTTTCTGGTGGTTCAGAGCCTCCTTTATTTTTCCCATTTCTCCCAAAAGCACCATAGTTCTCCTGCCTGTGTGTCTTCTAATGCTGGCAACCAAATATTTTATGTTCTCTGGGTTTCTACAGAGTTTAAGCAAGGAAATTGTCTAGTCTATCACTTACTATTGCCATTTTCCAATGATTTTGACACTCCTATGTTGTCGGACTTTCTTTGGATAGCCAGCTGCCAAATAATGACACAGAGACTTCTTATTAATTACGAAAGCTTGGCCTTTAGCTTAGGCTTGTTTCCAACTACATCTTATAACTGAATTAACCCATATTCTTAAATCTATGTTCTGCTATGTGGCTCAATTACCTCTCCTTAATATGGCTCATCCGACTTGCTCCAAGTCTACTGGCAAAATTTGCCTTGCCTAGATTCTTCCTCCTCTTCCTCTCTCTCCAGGAAATCTCACCTATTCTCTCCTGTCTAGCTATTGGCCAATCAGCTCTTTATTAAACCAATCAGAAGGAGCCTTGGAAAAGACATATCTTCACAGTGTACAAAAAGATTATCCCACAACATCCCTCTTTTGTCTAAATTAAAAAGGAATGGTTTTAACTCTAACACAGTAAAACTATATACAATAAGAACAATTATCAGGTAAGGATTACATTTACAATGTCAAGTCCATCTGTATTGGGCATATTTGGAGAAAATATTCTATTATCGATCCTATCTTGATAAATCTAAAGGTTTATACCTAACCCACTTTCAATCATAACTTTTTTTTACTATCCTAAAGATATCTTTTTAGACATTAAAATATTTTCTTAGGTAAATAACTTAAGCTTTTAAGTCTTCAACCTTTATAAACTTTACATCTCTTTTTTAAGTTTCTTTTTTGAATTTGGTATCAAAGAAAATTGTATAACTCTCTAATATTCAACCCTCATCAGAGATCCAAGGAGGATAAAATATTACTTAAGTAAACAAGAGTGCAGAGTAAACAACTCCCAAAACTACAGAAATGACAGAGATATTTGGCTACCTGAACAGCCACCCAAGGTTCCTCTGCAATGTTGGGGCATCCGTCTTTGGCCTACAGGCCTAGAATATCTGACAGACTTTTCTGTGAAGCAGGAATTTTGAAGGACTGTCCTACCTTGTCTTAGTAAAGTTCAGCAATCACATTATTTTGTGTCCTGCTAGTTCAATTTGACAACATACTGTCAGCAGTTGAGGCAAGGACAGTTTCTTGTCTGGTGGCTAGCTTTTGCCACAAAGAAAGCAAACTCCATGTGGCGGTCCTTTGATGCCCATCATCCTTTTTTGAAGTAAATTGCTGTTGCCAGGAGCAGATATGTCTTACTGTCATGAAAAGCCTTATGTTATTAAAAGATCTTAAATGCCATATTGTGTAGGTCTGTGAATGTTTGAAGACCACATGTATATCTAATATATATCTCTGACTGACCTTGAAAAAATACCTAACATGACTACAATCTGATTGTAGATGGATAACTACTAACTTGCATTTCCTAATTACCCTAAACAAGTTTGTAATAATAACTTTCAAGGACTAGAACTTTAAATTACATTTTAAAATGAGCTGTACAGGTATAATACCTTAAACAAGAGTAGAAACATATATAGTATGTATAACAAAAATAAACTTAATTTTGTATTAATATACAAAAATCCATACAGATGTAAAATATGAGACTAGTAGGTGCTTTTCAGTATCTCCTTTGCTTAGTTTTCTCCTTGATCATTACCAATAACAACTTGTAATCAACCCTCTAAATGTTGATAAACATCCATAATCCACTGAATGACCAAAACCACCCATCATATCACTTGGGAATGTGGGCATCATGTTCTCTAGACTGTTTCCTGTTGTCTGGGGTGATGGCATCTTTAGGGGGATCCTAAGAAAATTGAGATAATGGTCAAGTCCTTGGAGAGATATCTGCATCATTTGTTGTCCAGTCTGTGTGTGATGGGAAAGGCAGGGCTTATATGAAGTCTTGACTGGAAAAATCTGTGAGGCTGGACTATTTCAGCTAGCAGTTTTGAAGGCATTCTGAGAGGCTGGACTACTTGAATTCACTGGTGTCTGGTCTTTTTTTTTCTGAAAACACCCAGGCTTCTAAAGATAACATACATAACTGTATTAACATAAATATGGAATGTGTAGTGTGTCCAAATCAGCTAAAGATGATTTTTTGATGTTTTATGTTTGAGCAGGTAAAAGGCATCTGTTAACTTTATAAGTCTGTTTGGACTGTATAACCAAACCTCTATCTATGTCATATGAAAGGATATCATGTAATAATGTCACAAGGATTCTATAGTCAACAAAATTTATCATGTTTCAGCCAGTCTCATGTAGAGGGATCAGCATATATGTCACCTGTAGATGGAAGTTTCTGTCCCACCCAGTCCTGTAGTTGTTCAGTACCAAATAAACACACAGAAGCTTATGTTAATTACAAACTATTTAGCCTATTGCTCAGGTTTATTATTAACTAGTACTTACAACTTAACCCATAATTCTTGTCTATGTTTAGCCATGTGGCTTGGTACCTTTTCTCAGTGAGGCATTCTCATCTTGCTTCCTCTGCATCTGGCTTACGACTGCATCTCTACCTTTCCTCTTCTCAGAATTTTCTTAGTCTGGTCACCCCGCCTATACTTCCTGCCTGGCTACCGGCCAATCAGCATCTTATCAAACCAATACAAGTGACAAATCTTTACAGTGTACAAGAGCATTACCCCACAGCAAATCATCTGTTTCGTAGTTTTTTTTCCTCATGCCTGCAGCCAAGATCCTCAGGAGGTCTCCCCTGATCAAATCTGATCTTTATTTTGAAGGAATCCATAGCTTTTCATTTCCTGTGACAACACACAACACGGCATATTTTTTGACTTCCATCCTGAAGTTAAGAAATTTTTTAAATGTTGGTTTAATTTATCAGTTTCCATAATCCAGTGTCTCTCAGCAGCTGTTGTTTCTTGTTCTTTAGAATTTGAAAAATTTAAAGTCAACAAACAGCATACAGGATCCAGACACCTGTGCATTTCCTTTAGTCTCTTTAAAGACTGCATTTTATTATTTTTAAACTATTATTTATGACTGTCTGTGCCCATTTTCTTTCCTTTCTTTGCATCTAAGCATGTTTTTAAGCACACTGCAACATTCAGAGGTTTTCTCAGCCTGGACCTGACTTGGTGCATGTCTTCAGAGTTTTTCTCACTGCCTGAGCCCAACCATAACCAGCTAGGCTCTCTACTGAATGGCTAGCTTATCACATGGCCTGGTGGCTGGCTCTGCCCTCTTCAGCCTAACTGTCCCATCCACTCCTAACTGTCCTAGCTCTGAGAAGCTGCTGTGTCCAGAATGAGTAGGTGTTTTTACCCAGCATGCTGGCTACTCAAGCTTTCTGCTGCACAGCAGGGCCTTTTAACGGGGCAATATCTCTGTATGCCATGAGTGGTAGGCCTACCCAAGGAACTGAGGTCACCAGAAAGCTTTCTCAGGCCTTATATGGATTTAATGCTGGATATTGGGTATCAAATGTCATCAGACTTTCTTTGGATCACCAGCTCCCAAATAATGACACCAAGACTTATTAATTTGAAATCATGGCCTTTGGTTTAGGCTTGTTTCCAACTAGCTCTTATAACTTAATTAACCCATATTTTTAAATCTATGTTCTGCCACATGGCTCAGTTACTGACCCTCAGTGCAGCTCACCCGACTTGTTCCAAGTCTATTGGCATAATCTGTGTGCCTAGATTCCACCTCTTCCTCTCTCTCCCCAGAAATCAGAACTCCCGCCTATCCTCTCCTGCTTAGCTATTGGCCATTCGACCCTTTATTAAACCAATCAGAAGGCATCTTGACAAAGACATATCCCCACAGTGTGCATAAAGATTATCCCATCATTCTTCCAGTTTAATTCAATAGCTGCCTATTTTGTTCCCTCCTGTGTGTGTCCATGTTGTATTGTCATTTCTTGAAGGTCTCAGGAACATAGAGCGAACCTCTCATTAAAGCCATCTTTTTTCAAACATGTAGGTTTAGTGTTTCATCTGTGTGCCCACATGCCAGTCAAGCTGACACACAATCAACTCATGGTTTCTAATGAGTCCCTCTTAGTCCACAGTCACCAGTTCTCTTTGAATGGCTGCTGGGAAAGATTCTCTGACTATCCAGGAAGACTAATGGTCACTTCCTGGCATTCCTTTACTGCATGCTATGAAAGTGTAATGCTATACAAGCCAGACACAAAATCTTGGGGACACACAGCAGGACTCTCATCGAGGCAGTTTTTGTCTCCAATATGAAGACTCGAAGACTCTGCTCAGGGCTCACCCACTGTGAAGTCAGCCAAAGGGCAGTGAGTCACTACAAAGGCCATGCAGACCTGGATTTTCAAGGACAGATGTGTGACCCACAGTTGTTACACATTATTTGGTGTGTCCCCTCTGTCATGGTGGAGTTTGGGGGACAGGATAGTGATCAAGGCAAAGCCCATGGAGAATAGGACATGGCTCCAGACTAGGAGGTCTCACAATGGTGGGGAAGAAAAGAGATGCTGGGACACTGGTGGAGTCAGAGCTTACGGTGTCGTGCCATCTGAGAGCTGTGGTGTGTCGTTAGCGATCAGAGTGCTCTCAGTTGTCCAGAGTAGGCACTAGGACAGGAAGACTTTGGAACTGAGGGAGGTTACCAATGTGAGAGTGTAAGAGAAGCAAGGGTGATAGGCGCAGAGCCAAGGCTAACCATCCTGGGCCGAAAGGAGGTCAGTAGGCAATACGACTGGATGAGATACGGCTGCTCTGACCACCTACATGACAGCCATAGTTGAACAAGGATCCCCCTGTGGCCTTGATAAGTGAATAAGCAAAGTTTTCCATAAAGAACATGGATTTGGTGACATCAAATTACAACAGAAAGACATTAAGGTGGAAACTAGTCAGGAGACTATTAATGTAACCCAGGCGTGGGTCTAGATGAGCTGAAACAGAGCCTGAAAAGCAGTTTGGACACACCCTGGACACGCCCCAGACACACCCTGGACACGCCCCAGGCACACCCAGGACATGCCCCTGACACGCCCTGGACACACCCCAGACATGCCCCCCAGACACGCCCTGGACACACCCCAGACATGCCCCAGACAGCCCTGGACATGCCCCAGGCACACCCAGGACACGCCCCGGACACACCATGGACACACCCCAGACATGCCCCCAGACATGCCCTGGACATGCCCCAGACACACCAGAGGAGAAAGATTGAATGTCTACCTCATATGAAGGTACTGTCTTGTAGTTTATTTGGAAACCTGTCCATTTCTGGTGCACCCATGGCAACTTGCCAATCATTTCAGTGTAGAAGGTGAAAGAAGAAGGTTGGTAAGACGGCTCAGACTTGAAGACCAGAGTGATTCCTAGAACCTCCATAGTGGAAGGAGAGAACCAAACTGTCCCCTGAACTAAACACACACGCACATGCACACAAACACATGCAATGTAATTTAAACACTTTTAAATTCAATAAAGAATCTGAGACTTTTTTCTGATCATTTGGGAGCAAATTCTTAATATCTCCCATTCAGTGTTTTTAAATGTAGTACAGAGATTATGGTGGGACTGAGAAGATGAAACATTTTTGATATTTTGTCATCAGTTTGATGTGTTGTCAAGTTACTAGTTCAACGCCAGCCCAATAGCAGACAAACTGCACAGTTACCTCACTTGGCATTCTCAAGCCTACCACTCTTATCAGCATCTCCGTCACAGAGTGCAGTATTTACTTCCACTTCTAATCAAGGGGAACTAGCCAGGCTGAGCAACGTCATGAAGCTGCTCACTTAGTAAGACATCTTCCTACGTCAAAGCCTATTCTTTCCCCAACGGAAGAATATCTGGTGCCTCTGAGTGAAAGGATTAAAGTCTTAGGCAGTATTCTCTGCAGAGGATCAGAATTTTAGGATATGCAGGGTGTGGTGGCCCAGGTCTTTAATACCAGCACTCGGGAGGCAGGGGCACACCAATCTCTGAGTTCAAGGCCAGCCTGGTAACAGAGCTAGTGCCAGGACGGCAAGGACTATACAGAGCAACCCTGCTTAAAAAAATAAAATAAAGAGAATTTGAGTTTGAGGGTGCAGGCTGATGAGTCCTGGCATTTCCTTAATGTAACAAGTTAAGTCTTTAATGGCTAGAACAACTTGCAATTATCTTCCATTGGTGGGCTAGAAAATAATGAAAATGATAGCAATTGTTATTAAAACTTATGTGGAGACTAGCACAGATCGGAAGAACTACAAGGTGAATTCTTTAAGCACCAGAGAACGGAGTGTTTTGTTTTGTTTTGTTTTGAAGCACAACGTGAAAGACAACTCCTCTGGCCTCAGGTGCCTAAGTATGCCACCAAAAGACGGCTTGGTTCTCAAACTCTCCAACAACAGTTCTTCCTGATTCCTACAGAACTTACTCTTTACGTAGACTACCAAAGCCAGCGGGATAGTAGGTGTCCCAAAATGTCTTAATTCAGAGAATTAGTGTTAACTGAGCCTGATTAGCTTCATTTATCTGTAATTAATTACCTTTATCTAATTAGACCCTTTGTTCCCAGTAGACATGGAGTCCAGTAGCCTAGATTACTTAGTGTTGTGCCTGTCCCTTTACAAAACCCTGGAACCAATGAACCATGCAGAAGAATCTGCAGCTCTAGCACAGGTGTTGCCTTATGGCAAAGCTTCATCATCTGATTACACCAAGGGATTATTAGTGACTTTTATATAGAGGATGAGCCTATGAAATGCACCTTAGCAACAGCTCATTAGTTTAAGGTTGTTACTGTATTATTTATTACATTCAGCCTTCCCCATTATCTAGATTGATTCATGGACCAATATATTTTTCTCTCCTCTGTGCAGAAAAAAATAAAGTAAAATAAAACCATCATTATGAAGAGTCCAGATGCAATGTTGAACAATGCAAAACAGCATTTGTTCATCAGCTACAATCTGATTCTCAACGACAAAAGAGCTCTAAAGTTAGATGTTATCAGAAGCAAGTTTATGGTTATTTTCTACAGGAAAGGGACCTATTTAAAACTACTGAGTAATATGGGAGGGTGAGCACATTGGTTTTAAACAATATGTGGCTCTCTCGATGTTTTCACCTAACTGAACTGACATATCAAGGTGTGTGGAAAGGAAAAAGCATTTTTTTACATTAAAATATACTTGTTTTTATTTTCTCTTTGTGTCTTTCCAAAATAGATTGATAAAACATAATCCCTATATGTGTGCATCACAATATGTATAAAATCCTTCTGTTTTATACTTTTGCTTTTTATAGCTCGATTTTGATGATAAATGGAGAAGACTAACAAATTATATAATCTGGTTTAGCTGAAAACAGCAAAATTTCAGTGTCCGCTTCTAAAAAGGAAAAGTGCTTTTTCATGGTGAAGTCAGGTGTGCCTGGACGATGGGCATGTCTCAGCCTGCGGGTCTGCATGCCTCTTCTCACACTTGAAGAAGCTCCGTGTGCCTGGACAATGAACACACTGTGTGCCTGGACAATGAACACACTGTGTGCCTGGACAATGAACACACTGTGTGCCTGGACAATGAACACCTCTCAGCCTGCAGGTCTGCATGCCTCTTCTCACACCTGAAGAAGCTTTGTTTCTTGTCGTCATGGAGCAATCAAGCAGCTAGAAGTAAATCCTGCCACGATCCCGTCCCAACACGTAACATGTCCATAGATGACACAGTAATTCCTTTGAATAATTTGTCAACGTGTGTCAAACGGGGTTTTAAAACCTCTCCTGTCCCCGCTGCCCAGCCCCGATGTTCTGAGCCTACCCTGCCGTTCACTCATTGCTGAATGTAAACAGTGAGGTGATAACGGGGGACGGTGATATGCCATGACGGCTAATTGGAGGAGTAATAATGAATATTTAATGACCCTCATTTGAAGCATGAACATATAACTTTTCATCTGTGCCTTACTGAAATTATAACCATTAATCTAAAAATCATTGTTGTAATGGAAATAATAGCCAAGAATTATAGATGATAGCCAAGTCCGGACACTGCACAAATATTCTATACAAATAAGATGCATGCGGAAGTCTGCAGCCTTCTGTTCTCACTCAAAGCGAGACTACAGTTCTGTGGATAGTGGGTGCACAAAGTCTGAGTCTGGGTGCAAAAGGCCGGTACTTGAATCAAGAAGCGAGCATGACAGCCAACAACACCACTTTCACTCCTCCTTGGATGTTGTTGGCATTCACAATGTCTAAATAAAAACAAAATGTATGGAGAAATGCGGCTCCCACAGAGGAAGTATTGTTAGTTTGTCCACCTAAATCAAAGAAAGGGCAAACAACATTTATCAGAAAGGTAGAAATTTTATACCTTAAGTTTCATTTTAAAAAAAAATATGGGTAGTTTTTCTCAGTCTGTCTCTTCAGAAACCACAGTGTGATTTTGAGAAGAAGAAAATCGGGAAACGCATGAAGCTCCTTAAAACGGGCTTTGTGCATTGATGGAAATGGTTTTAATTACACTTTTAAGTTACATCATTCCTGGCATCTCCATAAGACTTGAGTAATTTCATATGCCTGAGACATTGAAGAGAAACACACTCATCTCCCTTGCTGGTTGGATCTGCTTTCATTTTACAGGGCAAGTGGAAACCAGTGCTACCGTGGTTGCAAACATGCAATTCTACAGTGACTCTTACACATGTTATTAATGTTTTTAAAAGTTTTGGTGTGTGCTCACAAAATTCAAGGGGGAAGTGGTTTAATAATGAGAGGAAAGTACCAAGAAAAACCTGAAGTTCCTCCCTTTGTGATCTTTAAGACATGTAGTGTCTAACTGGGGTGGTCATACCTTTGATTCTAGTACTGTTGTGGGACTAAGCAGGGGGACCAGAATTCAAGGCCAGTCTGGGTTACACAGTGACACCTTGTCAAAGGGCACAAGGTGGAAAGAGAGGGGAGGGGAGGGGAGGAGAAGGGAAGGGAGGGGAGTTGGGGAGAGAAATAAATTCAGGGTCTAGCTGGATGGTGCACGGTGCTGGATACCCAGGCCATCAGCATGGTTCTGCCTCTTCAGGACTCCAGTTTAAAGACCAGAGGTAAGTGTGTCAGGACACAGTTTCCAACTGTACACAGTCATTGAACACACTCCTAGCAGAGCAGGTGTTTCAGCCAAAACCAGGGCAAGGGCAAAGGAGAAAAGCAGTTGCGGATCTCCCCACAGTAGACAAGGTGCTTCAGATGTAAGATGGCAGCATCCTCAGGTCACCTGTACGAGGACCCCTTAGGAAGCTTCGTTTCCTCACCTCGGCAGCCTTGCTATGGCTTCCACGCAGATGTGGTCTTTGTCTCTCTTTAGTTCTCTGGCCTGCCATGCCGGGCTTCTCTCCATAGTAGATATTTATAAAGAAACCCACACTAGTTAATCATACACAAAACCAACAGTTTATTTTGGTGTGTGGCATACATACACATACACCTGTAATGAACATATGTTCGAATATTGAGAAACGTATCTATCTTTCCATTCACTCCGTTTTCTGGCTACTTTATCCATCAAATTCCAGTAGAGGGGCTTTGGGTTAAATTCCCTAGCACCTCGTAGACCTCAGCAAATGCAGAGCAGGGTGGAGGATGCGAGAAACGGCACAGACACCAGAGGACAACAGCAAAGTGGGGAACGAGGGTTTTGTTTTTTAAGGGATGGGAGGCCTGCTTGTGGGCAGTGAGAGAATGAAGCTGCAGTTGGTGGTGTCTGAACACACACAGAACAGTAACCCTGTGTCAAAGCTGTGTCCATCTACCAGGCTGGTGGGGAAATGTGCAGGGCGGGCCCACAGAATGAACACACGGAACCTAATGCGCTCACAGACTCTTGTTGGAAAAATTGTCCGCTGAGCAGCGCAGCCTCTTCCTGCTCGTGGGCCTGAGGTGCCTGCTGCCTGCGTCCTCGGCAGCACCGTGGGGTGGTGACTAATTGCCCCCGTAAATCACCGAGCACCACTGTGCTACTCCGTTTATTTTTCTGACAGTAATTTAGTGCTTGCTCTTTCCCACACTTGTCCCGTGTTTCTCCTCCCGTTAGAAGCCTGCAGAAGGAGGACAGTAATTAACGGAGCCGTGCGTGCTCGTGGAAACTCCTCCATCATATTGTGATAATTGTGCTCCTTGTCCGTCAGGAGGCCTCTCAGTTTCCCAGCTTCTTGCAGCACTATTTGTCAACTCGAAGCTGAAGACACGGAGATCTGAGTGGACGTTAGGAGCGCCCAGCCAGCTTTCCGTTTGTCCATAGAGGAGGCCATCACACTAGCCATGTGTCCAAGTTTTCAGTGTGATCCGCACAACAAGATGAAGTAACACCCAGGATCCACCTGGATTCTCCATTATTGGTAGGGTCTGCGGATGGGCAGTTGGAGTATCGGGGCGAAGAAAGAAAGGGTATCCATTCTGAGACCTGGCCAAGGAGCTTTCAAGAGGCCTTTCTCATGCAAGGCTGGGTTGCCCTTCCAGCATCTTCCCAAATAATCAGAACAACCCTCACAATTCTTTGTACAGGGGATGCCTCCACCCTGTTCCACCTAGACACACACACACACGCACACACACACACACACACACATATGCTCCCTGTTCCCACCACAAACAAGAGCTTCCCACAGCACTTTACTGGTTACTCGGTTGTTGCTGCAAGGGTCGCAGGGAATAATTAAGTGATGCACAATCTGAAAGCCCAGGAAACGTGGACGCCCCATCTGTAAGTCCGCTAAGTGCTAGGAATCCTCTTAGAACTGCTTCATGTGTTTCAAATGTCTGTGAAATAAAAGCCGGCACCTCGCTCTCCTGCCAAAAGGTTAACTTAATAATAACATATCGAGGAATATTTTTGGAGCTATTTCCTACTTTATTGAGGTTTTTTTGACTGCTCTGCCCCTTTCACTCAGTTTTTTCTCTCTTTCGGCACCTGCACTGTTTTTAACGTCTTTCTCCCCCTGTCATAGACAGAGGCTAATAGGATGTGTGGTCAAGATTTTGGGATCCATCAATGCCTCTGTCTAAAATTAGCATGGACCCAATACATCAGCTGCCAGAGCTGTCACAGCCTCAAGTCTCCGGTCTTCATTACATACTTCTCTGCTACCTGTCTCTTCTCTAGATGGAAGACTGCAGGCCCAGCCGCCCTGACAAAGGGGTCCACCACACCCTTCAATGTCACAGTCCACCAGGAAGCCATGCAGAAGCTCCCCAGCAATGTGGCTAAGAGAATAAACAGCGCTCCTGCTGCTTCTTAACATGGTTCTCTCCAGAGAAGGCACTGTCTCTCCACAAAGGCTTTTCAGTGGGAATTAGTCTATTAAAAACTATTAACATAATTAGGAATCTCCTGCCCTTGTAACTACAGAGACCCCAGCCTTGATTATTCATGGCCCGTCATTGTTATGGGGCTCTTCATCTCATTTACACTGCGTGACCTCCTCTGCTCGCTGGGAGCGGGGTCTCTGTGCTTATGAGGGCTGCTTGTTTCTTTTCTCGCAGAGATTATATCAGTAACTGCTAAGAAGGTCATGATAAAATGAAAAGAGTAAACCAGGGATACAGCTGGGGACTTTCCTGTTCCTTTCCTTCCCCTGATTAGCAAATCAAAGCTGCCTGAATGATTCACACTTTTCACCTGATTTTGTCCTTTTCGCTAATCATGTAGCAATTTTCTCTTGACTGACAGTTTTCTTTATAATTGGCCCTGATCTAGTAGGGTTCTAATAACCAGAAAATCCCCTCTGTGGGCCCAAAGGCTCTGGCAAATCGTCTCTCTTCTTTCCCTGGGCCATCTGTGGGCTGTGGCGAGCCACGTTTGTGCGAAGAGAAGCTGCCTAATCTAAATGTTCAATAATGGTGTGAATATTCTATGAGGAGCAGAGTTAAGGACTTGAGGTAGCAGATTCTAATTACTGTTCATTTGCCAGAGTATCAAAGCCTAATTACTGTTCATTTTATGCTCCTGAGGAAAGGCGAAGTCAAAGCAGGGTTGTGCAGCCGCCCCCAGAGATCCCCAGTAAGCCTTTATCTGTCTTTCTGTTTAAATAGGTTGAGTGTTAGTATGTTAAATTACATCCTAGAAGCAAACAGATTCCACAAACAAACACCATGATCCATGTTCTAAATAAAGAATAGATGGCATCTGTAATACCTGGTTTATATCTTCGCTCCCCCTTTCTGATTTATCTTTTTAATACGAGCAATAAATATCTGGGAGAAATTTAGTGAGCCATCCCTTCTCGGGCGGCAGTTCATCTTTGAGAGGATTTTCTCACCTTCTTCAACGGAAGTTGCCGCAGTCGCTATCTGCCACCACTTGACAATTTCTGTCACCAATTAGCAGCGAAATCAACATCAGCAAAAACACAAAGTGAAGATGTGTACAGTGCCTGGCTGCGTGTGTGCGGGCAGAGGCCCCACTCGGGGGACGGGACTGTGGTGGGCGGTGCGTGGGCGCCACCCCTCCGTCTCTCTGCTGCACACACCGCTCGTCCGTGTGTGCACTGTCCCTGTGAGGGCGTCTCCCTATACATTGCTGTATGCATACGTGCATACATATTTCCTCGGCCACATTAGGAGGCATCATATTGTTATCAGTTCGCTGCGGCGCTCAGCAATAGATCAATGTGCCTGCCTTCACGGCGAAGGATTGATGGGTCGGATTGAATTGTCTAGTTTTTCCTATCAGGAAGTTTGTCAGGTAATCTGCTGGCTGCGGTGTGAATTTACAAGCTGCAGACAACAACCTAATGAGGGAGCCAAGCTGTTAGGCGGGCTGCTCGCTCCATGATGAGACGCTAAATGAAAAGCTGGTGCGACACACGCAGTTTGTTATCATTCAATCTGCTTGAAACTGCAAACTGGTCATTATCCAGCCATTATTTTAGTTGATTTACAATCGCAGTGGATGAAGCAATTGCTGTGGCTTGTTCAATCCCCTGGCGGGAAGATAGGAACCAGCTTGTAATTTGCATTTACACGATCTGACTGAGCAGCTTATTAGATCTGGATATTTATTTTCCACTTAACCGATGTTTGATTACACTTTAATAAAGTACAAGAAAACTGTCTGGCTGCCTGCGTCTGATTGATCCTGCCGGGTGGTTTCTCTGGGATTTTTCGTAATGAAACAAGAGAGACCAGGGATGATGCATTTTAAGAATGTGACAAAAAACAGTTGACTATTACTCAGACCCGCTTTCTAGCCACGCGAGGAGCG
>LOJH01007698.1:8413-25426 GCA_001685095.1 Ellobius talpinus
TCCACAGAGACGTAAGCCCGGTCGCGGACGCCATCGAAGGATGAAGAGAAGATGGGCATCGAGCCATTGTAATCTTCAGGAAGTGTTGTTCGGTACAGCACATACCCAAAATACTGGGTAGAAAAGGACAGAAGAGAAATGTTTCACTCTCAGAGTTCAGCTACTAAGAACTTAGTTGCCCTTGATCTGGGTAAAAGTGACCTTCTGGAAACCATAGGGAATGAAAAGCTTCTTCCCCCACCCACAGCCAAACTCAAGCTGACTTTTTTGATCTTGGCGAACTATTTGAACAGCCAGGAACTCTCTTCTCTGCCACACAGCACAACAAAAGTCAAGCCATTGCTGAGAGTGACCTAGGGAAGTCACATCCTGTATGTCAGAAGTCACTAATATTGACTCAAAAACCAGTGAAGAGCTGGTGAGGGTGGGTAAAGGTGCTCGCCACCAAGCCTGATGACCGGAGTTCAATCCCCAGGACCCACATGGTGGAAGGAGAGAACCCATTCCCACTCCTTTGACCTTCATATGTGTGCCATGGCACACGCACGCGCACACGCGCGCACGCACCCCCCCCAACGAAATAAGTAAATAAGTATGGTAATAATATTACAAAGGGTCTGGAGAGATGGCTCAGCAATCAAGAGCACTTGTGACTCTTGCAGGGGACCTGGGTTCACAACAATCTGTAACTCTAGTTCCAGGGTATCTGAAGGCTTCTTTCAGTCTCTGCAGGGACCAGGCACGCAGGTAGTGTACATACATACAAGTAGGCAAAGCACTCATACGCGTGCGCGCGCGCGCACACACACACACACACACACAATTTTTTTTAAGCCAGGAAAAGCCCCAAGCATAGGACAAATACTGAGTTCTGCTCAGTAAAACATTCTCCAGGTTCTTGAGCTAAATCTGCTTTGAGGCTACAAAACAAGACTCAATCTGAAACTATCTGAAGCAAAGAGGAAAGAGAGAATAGGGGTGGGTACTGTTACCAAATCGGGAGTAGTATTTGTAAGACAAAGACTCTGGTAGCCTAGGCTGTCCTCACATTTACTAGGTAACCACGGACAATCTCGAACTTCCTATCCTCCTGCTTCCACCTCCCAAGTGTCGGGCGTGCATGAGTGCCACCATGCCTGGTTACATGTGGTAATCATGCCACGCTCGGCATGTGTGTATGTGTGCGTGCATGCATGCGTGCGTGTATGCGTGTGTGTGTAGGAATGTTCTCATGAATGCAGGCCAGAGGCTTTGAATCCCTTAGAACTGGAGTTACAGGCAGTTGTGAGCTGACATGTGAGTACTGGGAATTGAACCCAGGTCCTCTGGAAAAGCAGCCACTATTCTTAACTATTGAACCATCTCTTCAGCCCCTTAAATTCTTTTTAAATCTGGTCTCCAATGCATGAGATCACTGGAATTTTTGTTGTTGTGTTGGATTTCCCCATTTTTGTTTTTGTTTTGAGACAAATTGTTTCTCAGCCCAGGCTGGACCTTACTCTGGAGGCTAATCTGGAGGCCAAACTGGCCTCCGGCTCTCTATCTCTTTGCCTATGCTTCTCACAAGCCACAGCAACATATTTGGCCAGCTCGGCTAGACTGGTATCAATATTTGTTGAAGGGTTCAGACTGATCCCAGACCATTCCTCCCTTGCTGAAGTCATTAAAATACCTGTTATGTGGACACAGAAGAGGAGACATGTCCTAATGGGGGCAAGGAGGGGCGCAGGGATGATGTCATGGGGATTCCATGGGCCACTTGGCCCCTTGCCACACTTGGTCACATAGTTGGGATCTCAGCCCTATTTTCTGAAGTGTTAGGTCACCTGAGTCTTCCTGGCTTTTGGAGTCTGGAGAAGGGGACACACGACAGAACATGTAATCATAGCCTGGTATCTGCTTCCCGCTGCTGTATCTGCTGAAGCGAGAGAATACTCATCTCACTTCAACCACCGTCTCACAGTTAATTCCAGGAGACGGAGCCCCGCGCTTGACCAGTCTTTGCAATGATGTTGTAGAGGGGCCACTCCACAGTACCCCTGGAGCCACTGGTCCCACAGCTATGCTTTTGGACCCCTGCAGTATACAGCTCTGGAACTAGGTGGGTGCTTGGGCCTCCATGTTTTGGTCTAGGACAAGTCCATACAATATTTTCCAGTTTAACTATGTGTGCACAGGCTGAAAAAGTGGGCCCACTCGTTCACAGGGGGCCTGCAAGGGCTGCCCGAGCCATGTCTGCAGAGAACACTTAGCTTCCCTTCCTGGGAGCCCAGGGTGTCCACAGCCTCTGAGGAATCCATCATCATAGAGAGATACACACATACAGAGACAGACAGACAGACATTCAGCTGCTTAAAAGGAAAAAGTTCACTACATAGACACACTAAGTAGGAAAGGCTACTCCTAACTGAAGAATCAGATTTAAAGTGGCTAGGGCAAAATCTCTTAAAATAAAAAGTAGAGAGAAACTTCTAGAGAGCAAGGGAGCACCAGGAACTAAGAAGGAAAAATTAAATGAATTTTTTTTTGAGACAGCGTTTCATGTAGCCCAGGAAGGCCTTTAATACTCTGTAACTGGGAATGACCTTGAACTTTTGATACTTCTGCCTCCACCACCCAAGGGCTGGATTTATAGCCACACCACTATATGCCTTGCTGGGGATTGAACCCAAGGCCTTGCTCATGCCAGGCAAGCACCTTACCAAACAAGCCATTTTTCAGTATCTAATTATCAATGCCTAGGAAGTGATTAGGAAACACCTGTGTTGCCAAGAGAAACCAGACAAAGTGCTCCCTTGGAGACCTACCTGTTTTACCTGGGTGAACGTCAAGGGATACAGGCTTTTCACAGGTCCGTTGGGACACAGGATGTCCAGAGCTTCGGCCACCGCCTTGACCTGAAAAGAAGCAAAAACAGACTCAGCATAGGGGCGCCAGTGAGCAGGGGTGACATTAGTCTGAATTATCAAAGACACTGAGATAAGCCTTGATTGCCCAAGTTCTGCTGGCTTCCCAATCACCTTTGATTTCACCCTACTCCTTCTTTTCTTCTCCCACCCCCCCTTTCTGAGTCTCATGTGTCCCAGGTAGGCCTCAAGCTTGCTAAGTGGCCAGGGATGACCTTGATCCTCCAAGTGCTGGGGTCACCACACCCATCTTATATTGGAACTTATATAGTTCAAACTCAGGGCTTCTTGCAAGCCAACTAATACACAACTTTTATTTCTCATTATTGTGATCTTTTGCAGTGTTGGGGGCCGAACCCAGGGTTTCCCATGAGGTGGACAAGCAAGTTTTCTACCATTGTGTTGCAGCCCCAGACCGTGTTCTTAACATACATTTATTTATTTATTTTGAGGCAGGGTCTTAATATGTAGCCTTGGCTGTCCTCAAACGCAGAGATCCACCCGCCTCTGTCTCCCTAGTGCTGGGATTAAAGGTGGGTGTCACTATATTCTAATTGCTCCTAACTCTTCCCTTTTATCTCTTGTGTATGTGGGTGTTTTGCCTGCCTGTGTGTCTGTGCACTGGTGTGTGCAGTGCCCAAGGAGACCAGAAGAGGGCATTAGATCTTGGAACTGGAGTGAGCTGCTTCGTAGGTGCTGGGAATGGAACTTGGATCCTCTGGAACAGTAGTCAAATATAGGCATGGTACACATCTTTAATCCTAACACTTGAGAGACAGGCAAATGTGACTTTGAGGCCTGGTCTAGCTACTGAGACCCAGGACACCCAAGACCAAGTAGAGAAAATCTATCTCAAACAAAATAAACTAAACTTAAAAAAAAAACAAGAGCAGTCGGTATTCTGAACTGCTGAGCCCTGCTCCTAACTCTTGATGAAAATGTAAATGACGGCAGTCTTAAAAAGAGTCTGACGTGCACCCATTCAGAAATACAGCTCAGAGCTATCTAAGAGAGGCTTCAAAATGAATGACATCCAAGATGTGAGGCCGCAACTCTGCAAAGCATTACGACAGGTTTTCAAGTGAGGAAGAAGCCTGCAGCAAAGATAGCAGCGAGAGGCAAATGACTCTAAGATTAGATCTGCCACCGTGTCACACACCACATGCTGCACAGTGGCTTCACGTCTTCCCAGCTTGGGTGGTATGAGCCTGAAGGACAGACGGCTCCTGAAGGAAGCTCTCTGACCACCTCGAGTGTCAGTGCAAATGCATGCTCTCTCTCTCTCTCTTGCATGCGCGCATGCATGCGCACACATACACACAAAACCTTAAATGACGAATGTAATCCTATAACTATGTTTTGTATAAATTGGATACTGTTCTCCACTTATTTCCTCCCCCTCCCTCCCTCGTCTTTTGTGCTTTTATTTTGAGTTTATTAGCCAGAGAGTGTCTCTTGTAGCCCAGGCTGGAACTCTCTATTCAGGCAAAATGATAACCTGAACATCTGATCCTCCTACTCCCAAGCATATGCCAACACATCTCTGCTCCCCATCGCCCTCTTGTTTGAAGACAGAATCTTTCTCTATAGCTCAGCAGAGCCTCAAACTCAACTACGTGGCACAGGTCTCGAACATAATAGCAATCCTCCTGCCTCAGTTTCCAACGTGCTAGGATTTCAGGCATGAGCTACCATGTCCAAATTTCCTTCATGGCACTAAGCTGTATTTTTTCAACTTATTATTGCTGTTGTTTTAGACATTTGGAGTTAATTTATATCATGTACAAGAACTTTTTACTTTTTTAAAACCAAGCACCCATTCTTAAGCAGCTACAGTGATGAGCAAGCTCCCCATACTCGTGTGATTCAAGCGTGATGAATCTAAGAAGAGATTCCTATCAAAGACCACAATCTTTGTCGAATGTGGCACAGATTCCACAACACTGGGTGGAAACTATTACAGAGGCAGAGGCAGCCAACCAGAAGTCAGGAGGCTTTGAATGGAAAAAGGACACTACGGTGTGTGGCGTTTGGCTTAAAGATAAAAACATTATGTTGCTATTTTAGAATTTCAAGATTCTTAAGAAATAAGTGACTGTTCATGTTTTCTTCTTTTTCTGGTGAATGAATACATGTGGGAGTAAGGATGGGTCGAGGGGAAAACCTGAAGACCCAGGGTAAAAACAAACCAATTTTGGTACAACCTTCCTCCCAACAGTTAAGTAACTCTCTCCTGTTTTCCCAAAATAAAAGGACTTTACCTCTTATTAATGAGTAATTTCTATATTTTTCCCCTGATGTTCCAGTATTCAATAAGCTACTAGGATATGATTTTTTGGATCTAACTTAAGGGCAGAGATATCAAAAGTCCTGGGGCTTGGAGGAACTCATTAAAAACAGGCAGATGGGGCTGGCAAGATGGTTCAGCAGGTAAGAGCTCTTGTCGTTATGACTGATGACCTGAGTTCGAGTCCCCAGACCCCCACAGTAGAAAGAGCTAACAGACTCCTTCATGTTGTCCACCGGCCTCCATCATGGTATGCACCTCTCCCAACCCCCAAAATAAATGCAATAATGAAAAAAGAAATTAAAGAGGTGAACGATGGGAGAAAGCCTCACTGGACAGGATAAGGAGCAGGATGTTCCTCCCACAGCAACCAGAGCACTGCCTCTAAAAGCCAAGCACAGAGCCAAGTGACCCGAGTGGCTCAGGAACAGCTCTCACTCTCCTGCGGTGTCTCTGCATCCTGTCACTTGACATCCACATCTTATCTCCCATCGCTGCGTTCCCCTAGAAACGTCAATCACTCCGCCAGCTCTCAGAAGAGAGATTCGGAGAAACCCGGCAAGCCCCTGGCCCACCCGAGACACTTTCACTCACTGTCTCCCCATCTGACTCTCCGTGAGGTCTTGACTTTGTTTTTCTTTTTGAGACAGGATTTTTACATAGTCCAGGCTAGCCTCTCACACACCATGTAGCCAAGGATGATCTTGAACACTTGATCCTCCCTGCCTCTACTTCCTGAATGCTGGGGCAAAGGTGTATGTCAGCACACCTGAGGTACTGGGGATGGAACCCAGGACGCCACGGATGCCAGGCAAGCACTCTACCCGCTGATCTACACTCCCAACCTTGTGCCTTACCTTTCTCAGAGCAACCTTTCCATATGCGAACTTGGGTGTCGATGGAGGGATAGGACCTTTCGGGACTTCTTTAAACTATAAAGCAGAGTGGGTGAGAGAAGAGGGGAAAAACCATTAATCCTTTAGACACACACCTGTAAAATTATTTTTTTCTTTTCTTTTCTGTTTGTCTAGACAGGGTTTCTCTGTGTTACAGCCCTGGCTGTCCTGAAACCCACTCTGTAGACCAGGCTGGCCTCGAACTCAGAGACCTGCCTGCCTTTGCCTCCCAAGTGCAGGGATTAAAATCATGTACCACCATGTCTCATCTCGGTTTAATAACGTGTTATTGGTAGTAGTTTATTGCTTCGCAAAATCGTAACGTCCTACCCAGGTAATTAATGTTTCAGAAAATAAGCAAATATACCCAAATGCTATACTTCATATCCTCTATTTGTCCATCATATTCTGTGCCTGAAACATGGCTTCCAAACTGTCCAGCACTGGGAGGGGCACACTCAGCGGAGAGTTGCTCCGCCCGAGGAAACCGGCTCATCCTGCTCTAGTTTCATTCATCCTCCGGCAGAGCCTATTTAGCATTTTTGTGTGGCGCTGCTCGCTGCTCGGTAGTGGAAGGCTATAAAGAGTCCTTGTTCAGTGAGAGACACCTGCATAGGCTGTATGAACCTCACAGTAAGTCCTGTGTTCAAGATTCCCAGATTATTACACAGCCAGAAAACGTGAGCAATTCTGCTCAGAGATGAGTCAGAGGCCAACGGCCAGGCTGGGGAGATGGCTGAGCGGGCAGGGTGCCCACCGTGGAAGCATGAGGACCCGAGTTCAGATCCTCAGGACTTACATGAAAGTCAGGTGTGGCGCTACACATGTGTAACCCGGCACCAGGGGAGACTGAAGTGAGCTGAATCCCCGGGGCTTGCTTGTTGTCTCAAACAACAGACCAGAGAGAGACAGGGGGAGATGCCAGAAGTTGGCCTCTGTCCCTGACACATGTATGAACAGACAAGCTCACAGGAGTGCACACACACACACACACACACATGCTAGAGAACTATTGAAACAGGTTACCAATTTATTCAAGAGCTCATAAAAACAGAGTTACCAGTGTCTCATTAGGACGGGAGAGGGAGAGCCGCTTTACTCTATAGTTTTATGGTCAAAGTGTTAACCGTGCCTGGTTCAGCTTTACCCACACCAAAGACAGTATCTTAGAAAAATGCAAATGTCACAAGTTTTGTCAAGCCTTGATGATTTGAAGATTCAAATGTGACCTTTATCGGTGACTACAGGCTTGTACTGCAGGGAAGCCGTTCTCTCCCTCTCCATTGGGGTACCCTTAACTCTGACTCACAGGGAGAGAGAGACACTTTCCATTCTCTGAGTCTTTGGAGAAGGCAGGGGCCCGCAGACTCTACATGGGCACTGGTCATCAGCTATTTCCCTTCCTCATGCAAGCAAATATTCCAAACACTAACAAATCTGTTACAAGTCCCGTGAGAAAGACCGCTAAGGGCCAGAGACTTGCTCAGTGGTAGACACTTGTCTAGCACAGGCAAGGCCCTAGGCGTGATCTCCAGCACTGGGGGAATCAAACAGAAGGCTCCACTATGTCTTTCAAAGTAAGCCATTCCAGAGCCGGTCGGTGATGGCCCATGCCTTTAATCCCAACACTTGTGGGGTGGGCAAAGGCAGGCTGAGCCCTGTGAGTTCAAGGCCAGCCTGGTCTACAGAATGCATTCCAGAACAGCTAGGGCTATGCAGAGAAACCCCCGTCTTGAACAACCTAAATAAATAAATAAATGAACGAATGAATGGGGAAAAAAAGCCATTCCTGTCCTCTAGACCCTATGATGATGATAATGTAAAGAAGTCATTCCTGTCCTATAAACCTGAAATATCACAAAAGAAAGAAGAAACAAGAGAAAACGAGGCAAGGAGGTGAGAGAGAAGAGAGAAGCGGAGGGAATGGGAGCATCACATTTAAACTGGAATCTATCACATTTATTTAAAAAATTTTTATTTATTACATTAAAAAATTATTATGTGGGTATGCACCGTGGAGATCAGAGGATCGTTTGTGGGAGTCAATTCTCTCCTACCACGTGGGGCCTAGAGGTTGAACTCAGGTTGCTCGCTCTGTGACGGTCACTGTGAAGATGGCTCCCCCTCCCAGGTCTGTCCCACTTGGCCAGATGGGTAGATACATGTGCTCTCCTGGCTGGGTCTTTTACACGGTCCTATCTCCTCTCCGTCATGCCCCACACGCAATCTCAGCCACTGTGTGGACTGCAGACACCCTCTGCTGATGGCAGTCATGGAGATGTTGCCGGCCTTCCCATGAGTAGCGTAGCTTGCACACATACATGCCACACACGATTTCCACTACAGAAGTGACAACCTCATCCTTTGAGTTGTCAAAACAGACAGTGGTGAGAGACATTTGATTCTGGTTATTATGGGGTTTATGTTGGCTTTTTTTCTTTTCTTTTCTTTTTTTTTGTTAAGATAAGGTTTCTCTGTGTTTCCCTGGCTGTCCTGGAACTCATTTTGTAGACCAGGCTGGCCTTGAACTCACAGAGATCTGCCTGCCTCTGCCTTCTGAGCGTTGGGATTAAAGGTGTGTGCCACCACTGCATGGCATGTTGTTGGTTTTTCTATCTAAATTATATGTGTAAATGTTTGTGTGTGTGTATGTGTGTGTACGTACACTGCCAAGATCTTGCATGCAGAGATTAGAGGACAATGTTTAAGAGTCACTTTTCTCTCTCTACCCTGTGAATCCCGGGACTTGAACTCAGGTCCTCAGCCTTGGAGAGAAGCACTTTACTGAGCCATCCAATTCTTGCCTTTTCTCTCACACTTGCCTCAGAAACACTCGTACTTCACTCTCGTTTCTCTTCCTTTCCCTCTAACCCCTCCCCTCCCTTTCCTTCCCTCCCTGAGACAGGGTTTCGCACTGTGGCTCGTTTAGGCTGGCCTGGAACTCTGTGTAGCCCAGATTGACCTTAAACTCATGGTTAACCCTCCTCCCTCAGCTTCCCAAGTGCTGAGATTATAGGTGTGAGCTGCAGCACACGGCTTTGCACTTTCAGACTGCGGTCTGAGTGTGCCTGATGGTGTGCATGCATATGCCACAATCACCACCCGTCTGTAACTTGTGCCCGCCTCCTGGTCAATCCCTGCAGCCGGCACAGGCCTACAGCAGCTATGCTCAGCTCCCTGGTGGGTCCTCCACGCTCTGAGGAAAGCAGTCTGTCTGGCCTACTGGCTGTATGCGAAAGTTCCATCTTGACCCTGGCTTCATCCATCTCCCGGCACGGCACTGGCTGGCTCCTTCTAATCGTTCTAGAAGCAGGGCATTTTCCTTTCCCTGGCTGAGTTCTGACAATGTTCCAGCCCTGGCCATCAACACGCTGCTCTCTCACCTCTGCCTATAAGTCTTGGCTCACATATTACCTTCTGCGGGAGGCCTGTATGGACTGAGAAGCTAAGATCAGCTAGCATAAATCAGTACATGACAGATAACTGTTTCGTCATCTGTGAAGGAATGAGACACATAGATAAAAACATTACCTGAAGCCAAAATAGTGCTAATTAAGTAATTAATTAAAACATGATTCCAAGTAGCAAATTCTCAAGGTAGCCAAGGATGATCTTGAACTCCTGATCCTCCTGCCTCCACTTCTCAAGTGGGGTTCCACATGTCTGCCATCATGCCCAGCCCAGGTTTGTGGGGGCTGGGGACTAAACTCAGATCCACCAGAAATGCCTTTATCTGCTGATACATCTCATCAGCTCCTTATTACATTTTAAAATTATGTTTTCAGGTAGAGTCTCATATAGTCCAGGATGACCTCAGATTTACTATGTTGCCAAGGATGACTCTTGATCCTCCTGCTTCCACCTTCTGAATGCTGGGATTGCAGGTGGGCACCCCCATATCCTCTACACAGTGCTGGGCATCATATCTAGGGCTCCATGCATGCCAGGTAAGTACTCTATCAACCGAGTTCTTCACTATTATGAACCACAACTGAATGCTGGAGCCTCCTGAGAGCCAGGCACAGAGGTGTGCATATTGTATAACTCCATTTATATCAAGGTCAAAACAAGTGAAGTTAATATATGCAACATAAGTTGGGGCAAGTGGTCAGCTCAGAGCAGGTGGGTGGGTGCTGAGGATGAGGAAGGAAGACCAGGGAGGCTCCCACTGGGTGTTGCTTGCTGTGTTCTGTTCACTTTGCATACACAGTAGCCTTGGGAACCCAGTTCTTCTAAGGGCACACACTTGAATGGGTAACAAAACACAAACATAGCAAAAACCCTTCCCAACCAGAAGAAGGGAAACAACAAAACATAAACATCCTCAAACAAGGCAAAAAAACAAATAAATAAGGAGAAGAAAAACATTAAAAGGTAGAACATGAAGAAATTAAAAACATAAATAGCTGAAATTAATCTCTGTGTGGGGCAGCAGAAGCGACTCTGACGTTAAAGTACTTTTCACACAAGCAAGAGGGGCCGAGTTAAATCTCATGCCCCTCAAAAGGCTGGGCAGGGTGGCATGTGCCATGATCCTAGAGATGGGGGTGGAGATGGGAGGGTTCCTGGGGCTTTTTGGCCAGTCAGCCAGCTGAATCAGGGAGCTCCAGGGTCAAGGAGAGACTCTGCCTCAAGAGTAAGGTGGGGAAGGACTGAGGAAGACACATAACGCATACTTACAAACATACACACGGACACATACAAAACAGAAATCTATCTGTATGTATCAAGAGTTATGATGAATTGGGCTGCATGGTCCAGTGGTTAAATGTGAACTCTCTTGAGTTTAGTTCACAGTACCAACCCACACTGGGTAGCTCACAACTGCCTGTAATTCCGCTCCAGGGTCCAGTGGCCTTTTTTGGCATCATCAGGTACCCACACACATATATACCACACACACACACACACACACTCATACACACAAAATAAAAAAAGTAAATCTTTTTTCTTTTTCTTTTTTTGGTTTTTAGAGACAGGGCTTCTCTGTGGCTTTGGAGCCTGTCCTGGAACTAGTTCTTGTAGACCAGACTGGCCTTGAACTCACAGACATCCGCCTGCCTCTGCCTCCTGAGTGCTGGGATTAAAGGCATGTGCCACCGCTGCCTGGCTACAAAAATAAATCTTGAAAAAATAAATAAAACTTTTAAACGGTAAAAGAAACTTCGGGTGAGAATATATTTCTCTCTCTCTATCTTTTGAGACAGGGTCTTATGTAGCCCAGGCTGGCCTTGAACATACAACTGAGAATGATTTAACTGCTGGTCCTCTTGCTCCACCTCCAGATCACAGCTGTACACCACACCTGGTTTATATCATGCTTTTCCAGAACATGCCAGCTATAGTATGTTAATCCTGGATTTAATCCTTTAATCTTGGCTCTCAAAAGGCAGAAGCAGGCGGATCTCTGTGAGTTCAAAGTCCCAACCTCATCTATGCAGAGAGATCCTGTCTCAAAACACAAATAAGAACCCCCCCAAAGAAACGAAAGAAAATATTTCCTAATACAAATCTTAACACATGCTTAAAGCTGACATTACATAACACTTAAGTTCTACCACTATAGACAGAAAACCTAGATTTTTCTAAACTTCAAAACTCTGGTGACTGAGCAGAAAAACTGTGGGTTTTTTTGTTGTTTATTTTCTTTTCTTTCTTTTTCTTTTTTTTTTAAACTCACCGCAGAGACAGGAAACCCCACCTGAGTACTTTAGGTGCTTCAAAGGCTGGCTGCTGGCAGGAGCAAGAGGTTCCAGAGGCAGTTAGAGGAAGCAGCAGTCACTTGGCCCAGATAGAACACCACGTTTCTCCAGCATGGTACACATCTGCCTGAACACTGGTGTCAACCATTCATCCTCCAACACACGTGAGCTCCCACAAGGACACATCTTCTGGCTTCTACTTGCTGGATGTACTATGTCAGAGACCACCCTGGATGCCTTTAGACATGTCCCTTGCTCTCCCTACTCATGACTAGGTACCCTAACTCCACTCAGCCTTGCTGAAAAACTCATGGAGTCTTTACTGGGTGTGGCTGCACCCCAAACCATGCCTCCCTTCAACCACGCTGTCGATAAGGTTCCAGGCAGGAAGTCACCTACAGAGTCATAAGGAGTTCATGGCAGGCTCCCTACCAGTCCAGCTTGCCAAGAATCCAAAGGACCCACCTTCTGGATGATATTTCGAAGAGCAAAATACTTCTCAGTGAGGTCCCCGGCCTCACTCAGTGGGGCGTCGTAGTCATAGCTGGTAGGCTGTGCTGCATAGGGCGTGTTGGCACCTAGAAGACAAAAAAAAAGTCACTGGTCACTGCTGTGGGCCTTGCTCAGGGGCTCAGGTTAGGGCAAGGAGAAATGCAAGACACATCAAAGAGCTAGGCAGTGGTGGCGCACGCCTTTAGTCCCAGGACTCGGGAGGCAGATTTCTGTGAGGCAGATTTCTGTGAGTCGAGGCCAACCTGGTCTACAGAGCGATTTCCAGGACAGTCAGGGCTACACTGAGAAATCCTGTCACAAAAAAACCAATAAACAAACAATAAACAAACAGACACATAAATGCCCAAATCATCAGAGCTGGGATCCAGCTGGCCAAGTGCTTCCCCAGGACCGCAGACACCGGATGTGGTGGCACAGGTCTGCAACTGAGCGTTTGGGAGGTAGGGCAGGAAGATCAGAAGTTCAAGGTCATTCTCCTCATTTTAATTTAATTTTGTGTGTTTATATGTTGTTTCAGCATATATGCCATGTTTGATCCACCTAGGCCAGAAGAGGGTGTCAGATTTCTTGGGACTGGAGTTACATATGGTGAGAAACCAAGTGGATTCTGGGAATCAAACCCAGGCCCTCTGGAAGAGCAGTTGGTTCTTTGACCTGCTTTTCCTTGGTTCATGTCCCTCAGGGGACCGCCTTTATCAACCATTGAGGCTGGGGCCGTACAAACCACCTCCCTTGCTCCAGAGTTCCTCAGGACTGGCTGAAGTCACTCCCAGAGCTACATCACCCTGCCTTCTGCACCCAGTCATTCCTCTGTGGCAGCTGCTCCTCCTGAGAACACACCCAAGGATGGTCTTGTCTGGCTACCGTGGGGCCTGCTCCTGTGATGGCTGAGACTTGAGGGACTTAGAATCACGCAGAAGACAAACCTCTGTGGTATATCTGTCGGGGAGTTTCCAGGCCTGGTTAACTGAGGTGAGGCAATCCACCCTAAATATGGAAGAAGCTCTCATTCTATAGGCTGGTGTCCTACCCTAAGGACCAAACAAGCTGAGACTGGCATTTGTCTCTCGCTGCTTTCAGATTTCGGATGTGGTATGACCGCCTGAAGTTCCTGCTCACTTCCTTATGTTTGCTTTTGTGAAGTGTTTTATCACAGCAATGGGAAATCTAATCAATTCAACTTCCCTGGAACTCGACCCGTGACAAAGACCAATGAGGAGAGGTTGGGGCTGAGAACACAAAATGACCAGAAAAATAATTCCCTGGCAATTACTGTCCAAGGTATAGAGTCTAGACCAGAAACTCCTAAGCTTGCCAAAGATGACACCCCCAGGTTCAGGCTCCCTGAAAATACACCCATGCAAAAAGGACATGTGGGAACCTGCAGAAAGTGTTAGAACCCTGCAATGGAGAGCCTGGTTCCCTGGAAGTGGGAGCAGAGACGTCCAGGTTAACTCCAAACTACTATGTAGCCAAGGATGACCTTGAACTTCTGATCTCCTGCTGCTTCCCTCTCCAGTGCTGGGGTCACAGGTGTGAATTACCAAGCCTGGTTTTTGCAGTGCTGGGGTGGAATTCAAGACCACCTGCAGGCTAGGTGAGTGACATCGTTCTAACAGGCATGCTGCCACAGCCTACTATGAACCAGCAAGGCTTGTGCGGCTTCTAGCTCAGACAGCCCTCTGCCACGCAGGCATGTCAGAATGAAGTGGTTTTATGATGGCTCTCTTTAAGAGCTTAATTTGTAAGTAAACGAGGCAAAAATTATGACCGTTTGCCAATACTCAGTGATCAGTTCCCAAACGATGGGCCTGAGGACCCGGTGTCGGAGTGGCTGACGAAAGAGCCAGGGGATCAGGTTGGCCTCGTTTTCTCATCAATCCGCACAGAATCTCACCTTGAAGACCACTCAGCCAACACTTCCTCCTTCCTACTTCTGAGAGACAGCTCTCCATCCTGTCTGCCTGCCCCAAGGGCAGCACAGGAGCACAGGTTCAAACACTTCCCTCCCCGCGACACACAGAGAGATGACAAACCACATCCTCTTCTAAGGAGTTCACCTGCTGTGTGGCTCCTCGTCCGATGGGGGTTTTCTTATTTGATTCAATCTGCACTAAGCTTCAGCACCTTACAGGCAGGACCAAGCCATGCTGACCCTTGAGTCCTCAGCCCAAGCCTGGCACGGGGGTGGGGAGATCAGGCGTGTAGCATGGCTGTTGAATGCGACAGGTGTAACTTCCAGACTCAAATGCAATAGCCGAAGTGAAATGAACAGGGTTACTAATGGGTCAACTGGAGACACTTTCTTCTAGTTCTTTATGTGTGTGTGAGTGTGTGCATGCACACACGGGTACATATGCATGCAGATACACTGTATGTGTAGGCAGGCGTGCATGCGTGGCCAGGCGTATGTGTGAGCATGTTTATATGTGCAAATGCATGTACAAGCCAGGAGCTACCCATCTGGTTTTGAATGGATGAAAAGCTGAGTTAATTAATTAATTAATTTTGTTTGTATATATACCATGGTACGTATGTGAAGGTTAGCTTCAGGAGTCATTTTTTTCCCTTTTTTTTCTTCCTTTCACCATATAGGCCCTGAGGTCATTATGCTTGGCAGCAAGAACCTTTAGCCACTGCATCATCTCCCTGGCCCTTAATTTAGTTTGGGAGACAGGGTATCTCATCAGCCTGGAGCCCCCAATTCCGCTCCATCGGCTGGCGAGGAAGCCCAGGGATATGCCTGCGTCCCCTTGCTCACACTAGGATTACAGACGTTGACCTCACCATGCCTGGCCTTTCTTCCATTCCCTTCACTTTGTGTTGGAGACAAGGTTTCCTCTGTGTGGCCCTAGCTGTCCTGAGACTTGTTCTATAGACTAGGTTAGTTTCAAAGTGCTCCGCCTCTGGAGTACTGGGAATCAAGGTGCACACCACACCTGGCTTGCCCAGCTTTTCTTAACATGGGCTCGGGGCTCAAACTCAAGCTGCTGTCTTGCGCAGCAAGTTATCAGTACCACTGGGGAGCGGCGTGTGCTTAAGCCACACGTGGGGATTCGAGGCAAGAAGATGATGGAAATGTGAACAGGAATGGTCCTCCCCTCCCCCCCAGGAAGGGTGGAGCACCCAGGGTACTGAGGTGTGGACACTTGGGGATGGGATGTACATTATACACACAGACACGCACATTTTCTAAGGTTGGATGCACAAGTCCCTCCCCTGGGAAGTGGGTATAAATACAGCTGCTAAGTTCAGGCCAGCTCTGCCAAAAGCAGCTGCAGAGGCCTGGAGAACAAAACCTGGCTGGTTTGGTGTTTGTTCCAGGCCTACAGGCTGTAGGGCATTATCTGAATGGCAGTACCTTGGCTCACTGCAGCCTGGGCTCTAATCCAGGCTCTGTCCTTTGCCATCAGAGGAGGAAGTGTGGGGGTGATTCTTGGCACCCTTATATTCTTATCTGTAAAGTGATGTCAATAACTGCTATTCTGAACAAGCCTGGTAAGAGAACCAAACGAAAGGTGAGCAGGAGACAGGTTTCTACGGCCACAGTAGGGCAGGGCCCCTGGAGGGCTGACAGCTTCTGCTTTTCGTTGCTGCTGTTGCTATTCTATTTTTATTTACCTTTTGTTTTGTTTTGAGATGGTCTCACTATGTAGCCCTGGCTTGCCTAGGGCTCACTATGTAGACCAGGCTGGCCTCAGACTTGTAGGAATTCTCCTGCATCTGCCTCCCCAATGCTGGGAGTATAGTGCACACTACCATACCTGACTCAGCTTTCTCTTGATTCTTTGAAAGAGGGTCACAAATAGTCCAAACTGGACTCTTAAGTCACTCTGTAGCTAAAAATTACCTGGAACTTCTAACCCTTTCGCCTCTACCTCCCAGGTGCTGGGATTAAAGTGTGGATCATCATGACAGGTTTGTGCATGGGGCTCAAATCCAGGGCTTTGTGAATGCTAGGTAGGTAAGTACCTCAGCAACTAAGCTACCTTCCAACTCTAGAATATTATTTAGTAATAAGGATGAAGTATCGGTATGTGATAGAATATGGATGAGCCTTGAAAATATTAGGCTAGGGCCTGGAGAGATGGTCCAGCAGTTAAGATCACTGACTGCTCTTCCAGGGGGTCCTGAATTCAATTCCCAGCAACCACATGGTGGCTCACAACCATCTGTAANAACCATCTGTAATGAGATCTGGTGCCCTCTTCTGGCCTGCAGGCATACCTGCAGGTAGAACACTGTATAATCAATCAATCAATCAGTCAATCAATCAATCTTTAAAAAAAGAAAATATTAGGCTAAATGAAAGAAATCAGATCAAAACTTTTATATTGTATGGTTCTGTTTCTATGAACTATCTAGAGCAGAAGAGTCCCCAGGCAGGGAAGAACTTGGTGGCCTGTGGGGGCTGTGGGAGGAGAGGGAGTAGCTGTGACAGGTGGCCTTTCTTTCAAGTGGATGGGAGAAGGTTCTGGAAGTAGAGGGGAAAGACTGTATAACTTTGAGGACATTTGGAATACTTACTTAGGATCGTCAGTTTTATGGCTTTTAAAAACAATTAAAATGGAAGTGGGGAGATGCTCAGGGGGTAAAGATGTTCCACCAGGCCCAAATATCTGAGCTCAATCCCCAGGACCCACAGGATAGAAGAAGAGAACCAACTCCCATAAGTTGCTCTTTGACAGACACATATGTGTGTGTGTGTG
>LOJH01007699.1:0-10130 GCA_001685095.1 Ellobius talpinus
CACAGAGGCTTATATTAATTATAAACTGTTTAGTCTATTAGCTCAGGCTTATTAAGAACTATCTCTTACAACTTAAATTAATTCGTAATTCTTATCTATATTTAGCCACATGGTAAATGGAAAATGGTAGCTTTTCTCAGTGAAGCATTTTCATCTTGCTTCCTCTCCACCTGGTTAGTAACTTCATCTCTGCCTTTCCTCTTCCCAGGATTCTCCTAGTCTTGTTGACCCACCTAGACTTCCTACCTGTCTACTGGCCAATCAGCATTTTATTAAACGAATATGAGTGACAAATCTTTACAGTATACAAAAGTATCCTATAGCAGTTTGTAAACTTGTCCCATTGTATCTTACTTAGTCATTATAAAGATGATATATTAACAACTGCCTCTGATATTTATATAGTTGAAAAATTTTGCTGAGGTACAAAAGATCATACCTCAATGGGGATTGCAAATTGGTTCTGAAAAATATTCAAAGAGGAATTTCCCTTAAATATTTAGGATTTAAATGGAATAAACAGGGAAATCAGGCACAAAAAGTACATATTAGAAGAGATCAGTTGCACAATTAACAATTTTCAGAAGTTATTGGGAGATATTAATTGGTTGCAGTCTACCATTAGATTGTCTATTCAAAAATTAAGTAATATGTTTTGAACTCTGTAAGGTGACTCGTACTTAAACAGTCCAAGACATTTAACAGCTGAAGCAAAAAAGGAGTTGGCCCATGTAGAAGAAAAACTACAGCTGAACTTATTCCTGATAATTCAGAATCAACTTGATTGTTTACACAACTGCAACAGGCCTGGAATTTTCCACTTATATTGCCTGTATTTGGTCTCATATTGGATTTCCAGGGTCATTAACAAAAGAATATAGAGAAATTGATTAACTATTAATAGATGTATTAGGAGCTTCGGAATTTCATAAAAATCATCATTATAATAGTAAATACTTGAAGAAAATTTTCCATAACCTGCTGACAAGATAAAGAAATTATATAATAAGCTGTCCTAATTGTTCTTCATGTTATTAAATTCCCTTACCTGTAGGAAGTAATTCTAAGAGCACTCAAAGAAGTAAAATTTGGCAAATGGATTTATTTCATTATGCAGAATTTGGAAAATTAAAATATATTCATCATACTGTTGTTACATTCTCTAGACTTCAATGGGCATCTGCCTTAAGTTCTGCAAAGGCTGATTCTGTAATTACACATTTATTAGAGACAATAGCTGTAATGGATGCACTGATACAAATTAAAACTGAAAATATTTCCTGTCAAATGAATCATTTATTTGCATGTTATAACATAAAACACATTACAGGAATACCATATAACCCTATAGGACAGACAAGCAATTGTTGAGAGAGCTAACTTCACTCTAAAAGAGATGCTTAAAAAAACAAAAGGGGGATATGAGGACTCTCAGATGTAGATTACATAATACTTTATTAACTTTAAACTTTTAAAGTGCTAATGAAACAGAGGCAGCAGCTGCTGAAAGACATTGAACCGTAGAGAACCTGTTGAATTGATTCAGACTATACTACAAGGATGCTTTGACAACAGAGTGAAAATGGGGAAGGTGTTATGATGCAGTCAAGGTTTTACTATTTTTCTGCCAGAGTCAAGAAGCTGTGGATACCACAGAAAATAATAAAAACAGACATGAGCAAGAGAAGTTTCTTGGGTGCCTTGGCTGCTTATGTGAATTGAATAACACAACTCTGGGGAGAAGAAGATACAGAATGCCCTTGAAGATAACAGCTGGTACTCCTACGTGGGGGCAGTTTAAGTGATTAACTGAAGAAGAAGAAATAGTTCAGCTGCCCAAAGAACCTTTGAATGCTACAACTCTGTTCCTTGCTATGCTATCCATGAACCATACAGTTAATGGAACTGATCATACTTATTGGGCTTATATTCCCAATCAATTAACAAAGAGGTAAGTTGGGGAGATATGGATATTTCTCTTGTGGTCAATGAATCCTGTTGGCTACCTAGTTGTTATGACCACAGAATACCTGCTAAGTCTAGGAAAAGGGTAAGGAGGTTGAGAGTACAAGGAATTCCCATTTGTATGGGCAATGTAACTTAGTGTCTAAATAAAACTTTTCAAATTTGATTATGTATTGTTAATCACAGTACTACCAGGATTTTCATGATGAATTTTATATTCTTCATGCATCTAGTTTTTGAGTACAGGAGATTAATGCTACTAGTTCCATAAATCTACTGTCTTGTGGGATGTGAGCCACCGATAAGCAATCTGAGTGGGTACAGTTGGCAACAATGTAAAAGTGGGAAACCTTGAGTTCTTATTAATATCTCCCACGGGGATTTCATTGACTGGACCTCTTAAAGCTTCCCTTGAGGAAAATATTCTCACTCTGAGTTAAAATGGCATTGGTATAGTTTGAACAGAGCTGTGTAAATTAGCTCTACTGTTGACGAACCTATCCAATGGCATAAAGTTGGAATATCATGTCCTGTACTACTACGATTTGGCAATTCAGTTCAGACTAGTCTGTGGAAATTGACAAGTACCTGTGCCCTCTTAAACTGTGGAAAGTTAATGTTTATGATGGTAAGTATACTTTGTTCTTTAGATTGAATCAAAGTCACACCTTTTTAGCACGTTCTTGGATTACAGTGTAATGCAAATGATACACAGTTAAGGACTAAAGATGTGAGGGTTTGTAGTGCTTTTCTTTAGAGAGACATATATTAGATTAGGGATCTTGGTATGAGGAAATACTTTACCCCCAAAATAACTGTGTAACAATCAATAAATATGCCTTTTTATGGCTGTTTGGATAATAAAATGGGTTATTTATTTAAGAAGAAAAACTTACAGATCACCCAACAGTCCTCTCAATGCAATCAGGAAGCAGAGAGTCTAGCCACTAGAATGGGAGCCAGAAGCAAGAGAGAGAGAGTGCATGGTTCCCACTGCTTTTTAAACAATAAGAGACCATGCCCCAGTGGGGTGGTATCTTAAAGGCTATTGGCTGAAGGAGCAGAATGTGCTCCTGCAGCAATTATTGAAAGGGCCTATATAATGGCTCTCTAATAACTATGCTATCACTTGTTAACACTGTACTCTCCATACGCGTATTAATGTTTGTATGTCATTGGATGCGACTTCTGAAAGTTTATATATTCTTAGAGAAAAGCCAGCAGTCTGGATTCCAAAGAAGCTCTCGAGGCCTGGCAAGACTAACCTGTGCTGATTCTAGTCCAGAAACTCACTGAAAAAATATGAAGAATAACACTGGTCATTGCTGTGGTTATGGGAATTATTTCATTGACTGCTACTGCTGCAACAACCGGAGTATTCCTTCATAAAGAAATTCAAACTGCTGATTTTTGTTAGAGACTGGCATCAGTACTCTGTAAAATTTCGGGCTCAACAGAATAAAATAAATAGTGAGAGAGTTAATGAAATAGCTGACTTGAGACAAACTCTGCTACTTTTGGAGATCAGTTAGAGACTTTAAAGGAACATATTAAACTAAAATGTATTTGGAATGGTACAACTTATTATACCTTTAATTTTGATGAAAGCGAGCATCATTTGGAAAAGGTTAAAATGCAATTGTTGAGTCACCCTAATTCTTCCCAAATGATTTATGATTTACAACAAGAAATCAAGGAAACCTTTTTAAGAGAGTTATCTGATGTATCTGGAATGGATGTTACGGAAAGCCTTGCGGATACTGTAGCTTCATTTAATCCTATGAATCACTTTAATAGGTTTCTTATCCTAGTGATTGTTATACTTGTTTTTGCTGTAATAATTCTACTGGCTTTCAAATGTATCCTGACTTACATAATATGGCTGTGAAGTATCACAAAAGAGAAAAGGCTGTCTTCATTGTGTGCCTGCATAATCTTCAACATAATTAATATAGCTTAAACAAAAGGAGGAAATGTAGGAATTCAACAGAATCACTGTATCTGGGTAGACAATAGAATGAATAGTTGTTTTCTAGAAGTACATTGACCTTGTAGAATGATTGTAGTGAAGCAGTAAAGAATCTTTGTGAAAAACAGTGATTGTTTTCTGTGATTTGTAGAATTGTTTCACTGCGGGGCATTGCAGCCTTTACAGTTCTTGGGTCACAAGATACCTCTGGCACACCTAAGGTTCTTGGATTATTGCACATTGCCAATGATACACAGTAAAAACTAAAGACATAAGGGCATGTAATACTTTCCTTTAGAAGGGCATAGATTAGATTAGGGACCTTGTACAAGAAAATACTTTATCTAAAAAAACAGCTGTGTAACAGAAAATAAATATGCCTTTGTATGGCTGTTCATGTTTCAGTTTAGTTCGTCACAGGCTAGACCACACAGGCCTTAAAACATCATTTGCAGTGACCTCTGTTTTGACTAACCCATGAGACACAGAACACCTGACACTGCCATGCTACCTGTCATGATGATAATGGACTGAATGTCTGGAAGTGTGAGGGAGCTACCCCAACTAAATATCTTCTTTATAAGAGTTGCCTTGGTCATGTTGTCTCTTACAGGAATAGAAAATCCTAACTAAGACACCAATGGTCATGGATATATAGGATTAGCATAGTAAAAATGACCATTTTACCAAAATCAATCTATAGGTTTAACACAATTTCCATCACAATTCCAACACAATACTTTACAGACCTTGAAAGAACAATACTCAACTACATATGGAAAAACATATTCAGGACAGCTAAAAACCACTCTGTACAATAAAAAGAACTGCCAGAGGAATCACCATCCCTTTTCTAAAGTTCTACTACAGAACTACAGTAATAAAAATAGCATGGTATTTGCATAAAAAATGGACAGGTGGATCAATGTGATTGAATCAAAGAACCAGACATAAGTCCACACACCTATGAACACTTGATTTTTGACAAAGAAGCCAGACTTATACAATGGATAAAAACAAGCATCTGAAACAAATGGTGCTGGAATAACTGGATGCTGGCTTGTAGAAGATTGCAAATAGATCCATATTTATCACTCTGCACAAAACTCAAGTCCAAGTGGATCAAAGACTTCCACATAAATTTAGATTCTGAACCTGATAAAAGATAGAGTGGGAAATAACCCTGAATGCATAGGCACAGAAGACAACTTCCTGAGTAGAACACTAGTAGCACAGACATTAAGACTGACAATTAATAAATGGAACCTCTTGATACTGAAAAGTAAGGCAAAGGACCCGGTCAATAGGACAAAACAGCAGCAAACAGAATGGGAAATGATCTTCATCTACCACACATCCAATAGAGGGCTAATCTCCAAACTATGTAAAGAACTCAAGAAACTAGTTGTCAAAGAAACAAATAATCCAATTAAAAATGGAGAGAGACCTAAATAGAATTCTCAACAGAAGAATCTCAAATGAGCACTTTAAGAAATGTTCATTATCCTTAACCGTCAGAGAAATGCAAATCAAAATGACTCTGAGAATCCACCTTATACCTGTCATGAGGGCTAAGATCAAAAGCACAAGCAACAGCTCCTGCTGGAGAGGATATGGAGCAAGGGGGTAGCTGGGCACAGGAACTGAAGTGATTGGGTTGGGGTGGGTGGAAGGAGAGAGTGCTGAGAGATGATTGGAAAGGGATACTCACATGGATCTATAAGGATGCCCCCTAGCTAAGACTTCTGCCTAAATAGGTGTGTAACCTGCAGTGGCCAACCCTGTGATCTGATTACTGACTATCCAGTAGTCATCAGATAGCCTTCATCCAGAGACTGAGGCAGATTCAGAGACCCAAAACCAAACACTGGGCCGAGTTATGGGAGTTCTGCTAAGGAGAGGGAGTAGGGATTGTAGGAGCTATGGAGCTCAGGGACCTCTCAAGAAAACTCACAGAAATGGCTATCCTGACCCATGGGAACTCACAGAGTCTGAACCAACAACCAGGGAGCCTTCATGGACTGACATAGGCCCTCTGTATATATGTGACAGTTGTACAGTCATCTATTTGTGGAATTCCTGACAATGCAACCAAGGGATATCCTTGGTGTTTTGGCTGGCCCTTGGTAACCTATTGCCCATGCTGAACTGCATTGTCTAGACTGAATACAGGGGGAGGTGTTTGTTCTTAAGGTAGTTTGATGTGACATGCTTTGTTGAAGCCTGCCCTTTTCTAAGTGGGTATGGAAAAGGGGTGGATTGAGGAGTGGTGGGGGCAGGGAGTAGGAGGAGAAGAAGGGGATCCTGTGGTCAGGATGTTAAGCAAACAAATTAATTAAATTCAAATGGTTTAGTATGTGGTAGCTATTCTAAAAAATTATTAAGAATTAAATTTAATAATGGAAGAGGGAAACTATCTTTTATAATTGACAGACTTCTGTGTGCATTTTGGCATTTAGCCTGTGAAATTTCCCAAAGACTATAAATTGGGAGAAGATGGTATTTGCCCAGAGTTGCATGTTGGATCTCAATTCAAATCATACACCAAATAAAGACTGTACAAGTGATTGTATGGCACATTGATAAATGTAGGGAAATGACTTAGAGAGACAAAGAATTCTACCCTTAACCTAGCATTTCAGGAATGTACCTACCACCAGCAACAATTGTGTTGGATAAGATTATGCCAATTAATACAAGTTAAAATCATCTGAGAGGAGGGAACCTTAATTAAGAAAATGCTCCCTTAAGATTAGGCTGTAAGTTTGTCTGCATGGTCAATGTGGGAGGGCACAGTCTATTGTGGATGGTGACATCCCTGGACTGATGTCCTGGGTTTGCTAACATAGCAGGCTGAGCAATCCATGTGGAACAAGGCGATAAGCAACACTTTTCCGTGGTCTCTGCATTAGCTCCTGTCTCCAGGATTCTCCCCACTTGAGTTTCTGTCCTGTCTTCCTTGATGATAAGCAGTTATATGGAAGTGTAAGCCCAATAAACCCCTTCTTCCCAAACCCCCAAGACAGAAGGAGTGCCCATCATTCCCAAAGTTATCCAGAAAGCTTGATAAGAGAGTCCAAGCATGAGTTTATCTTATGAGGTCTGAATTCTTTTGATGCCTGCTTGATGAATCTAAATCTGCCAATGAGTTTTTAAAAATTCATTCCATTTTTAATTATTGTGTGTGTGTATGTGTGCGTGTGTCTGTCTGTCCATCTGCAA
Organism: Ellobius talpinus; assembly: GCA_001685095.1. NCBI lineage: Eukaryota > Metazoa > Chordata > Mammalia > Rodentia > Cricetidae > Ellobius > Ellobius talpinus. The sequence continues at coordinate 7,157 of LOJH01007699.1, forward strand.
AAGCCAAAAGAGGAAGTCGAATCTCTAGAGCTGGAGTTACAGAACTTTGTGAGATACCTAGTGTGAGTTCTGGGAACTAAACTCAGGTCTTCTCCAACATTCACTGAGATATCAGCATAGCAAATTCAATAAATTCATAGTATAATATTAAATATTATATGTACTTACATAGGATAGAAAATTAGCTAGAAAATTCATATCTATTAATGTAATCCTGAACAAATGTCTATGGCAAGGGAAGGTCATAGGCCCTAGTATACTCTCAATTTTCAGCAGCTTTCTTTCTGCAATACATAGAATTCAAGGCCAAGAGTCAATATTGGTCAAAGTTCTGATAGTACCCGACTGTGAGCATTCACTACTAAATGAGATATCTTTATAAAGTGCCCTGGCAACAACCAAAGACCAAGGAACATTACAGAAGAGGAGACAGAACTAATGTAATATCTGGAGTTTGGGGAAGAAGGCTGTTGTCTTTGGAACAAGGCATAGATATACACTCATAAACTGACACCAGCCCCAAACCTGCATAAAATCAAGCCAGCCAAAATTCTATCATGCAGAGAGGAGGGGTTCATGAGGGGTCCACTAGCTGAGAAGATATGAGGAAAGGGACAGTCATCCTTCAGGGATGTGGTCCCTGGTAGGTTGTTTAAGCTCCAAGGGATGGCTCCTCACTCCCACACCTATTGACAGTAGTAATTGGATGTAGTAATTACTTTTAAAAGAATGAGACTTGGGGTTTGGAGAAGAGAACATGTTTGTGTTTCCTGGGAGGTGGGTGACTAGGAATTATGCCCATATTTTATTGTATGGTGTGCTAGTATGAAATTATTGAAGAGCAAATTAAAAAATAAAAGCAAAAAAGAGGATTGTGCTATTCTGTCATGTTTGTAAGGAGAGGGAAACTGCCAAGCTTCTTGAACATGTTTCAAGTGCCAAATTCTTTCCATATTTTCCTTATAAAGGAAGAGTGATGTTAGACAAGGAAAATTTGGACAAGCATGTAACCATCAGTTGTGAACTAGAATTAAAAAAAATAGATGACTCCTCTGGAAACAACAGAATTATTGAACATCTGGTCATTTTAAATCCATTTCATTTCATATTTTGAACATAGCACTTATTATAATTAGTCTTGATTGTCAGCTTGACTGGATCTGGAATCAGTTGAGACACTGCTCTAGGCAGGTCTGTTCAGGCATTTCCAACAAGGATTTACTGTGCTCAGACTATAGAGTAGGTGGTACCTTCTGGCTAGTGTCCCTGATACAAACTGGTCTGACAAAAATTCAGTGTCCCCAACCTACTTCTTGCCAGTGAGTGCATCTTGCCAATTACTGCTGCTGCCACCATCCTACTCTGCCAATAGAATTCAGGATCTTTTACCTTCTTCTGTATATACATGACCTTACTTTAAACCATAACAACAACTATTGGTGATAATTTTTCTCCTGCTTCCAAACACCTGTTGGTTCAGAAGGACAGTTGAAAGAAGAATTCTGGTCATGGAATCATACAGGACTGGCTTTGGACTACATGAGACTGTCTTCTGTGAATTTCTGAGAATGAATGGAAGGGAAGCTGAGGGGACAATACTTAAGGGGTAAAGGGGAGGCTCACGGAAAGTGCTCGTGGCCTCTGTCTTTCCATCCCACATGACTAGGATTGCACCAGTGGACAGGGAAGAGTATCTCAGAAAGCACACACAAAGGTGATAAAATGCAGTGCAGAAAATCAGAGACCTGAGGACTTTGCAAGTGGCCACTTTTCAGGCATTCTATGGGGCTATGAAAGGCATCTTACTCCAGTGGAATGTCCTCTGGGAAATGTTTCATCTTGGTACACTTTTTTTTTATTGAACACTCAGTATGACTGGTCAGGATGAAGGTAGAGCTGAGCAAGCATAGGAACCACAGACACTCATGGATTTTGAAAGCAAAGTTCTGTCAACAAACACTAGCTCCCAGGACCAACCTGAAAATAAAAGTTGCAGTTCTAGAGATTAAGAGAAGTGTCCTGATTGGTCAGCTGGAAAACTGAGGATCAAGCAGTCATCCTGACAGGTTCAGCATTCTCATGAACTAGCCTCAAGAAAGTCCACCACTATAGCAGAAATCCATTTCCCTACCAGGAAGTGAGCTTGGACACTAAGCATGACACTGTGACCTGCCTGCAAGAATACTGGGTTTCCTGTTACTGAAAACTGAGGTACCAGAATAGAAGCCGAGTGAAACATTGCTCCAAATCCAAAGTTCAGACAGAACCCCACCATCACTCCCCAAATGGTGTTCATCTATTACAGCCTCCCTCCCATGCTAGGCAAGTCAGTTGGTGGGTTTTGCAGATTGATAAATAACTGTTGTGGATGCATACTTCAGAAAACATGCCTGAGAAAGCCTTGAAGCACATAGATAAAGAAAGTGGCTGCTCCCTTCCAGAGGTAGTGCAAATGGTTCAGGGACTTCATCTCCAAGCAGATGGCTACAAAAGCATGAGGCAGAACACAAGGAGCAATGCAAAGCTGGCTTTGCAGAGCAGCCAATAAGCATTTCTGTCATCATTTTCAAAGTCCAGTTAAAAAGTTCAAGTCTTAAAGGATTTACGCAAAACAAAATTAATGCACATTAACTAAGTATGGTAATATCAATATTTGTTAAAATTATATAAACAGATATTAAATAATACACAATTCTAAGCTGTGTAAAAATGTAAGATGATCAATAAATATGAATTAATCATCTCTTTTAAAAATAATTTAGTAACATTGAATATTTACTTTTTGGAAAAGAATGACATAGAGTTGCTTTAGTTAGGGCTCTCTAGAAAAACACTAATATAATATATACACATTATTAAAGGGGATTTTTCTTTTTAGAATACCTTACGACTTCATGAATGGTTAGTCCCACAATAATCATATATTGGTGTGGGAGGTCCTTCTGTCTATGTGTTGCTTTTATTGGTTAATGAA
>LOJH01007699.1:11123-23211 GCA_001685095.1 Ellobius talpinus
GAAGGTCACAGGTGGGTGAAGCTGTACTTTTTGCGGTTGCCATCTGCCATCTAATTTATTTCCTAATCTCTAAAGTACATCTTGTGGTTCTGCCTAAGACACGGTCTTGTGAACAGACAGAGTCTGCTTGTGCTCATGAAATTGTAAGGAAGTTGGATTTCATATTAACTTTTGGCCATCTTATTTTCGGCCCCTGACAGTTGTCAAACCAAGCAAACATCTCACAAATGTTGGAAACAACATGTGGTTATCAGTTGGTAACTTTTTGTGGTTTTGAATGCTATTTTGTGTCAATTAGAAAACTTCTCTTACCAAACTCTGTTAAAGGCCTCTGTAGAAAAGTAACCTTCATTCTTTCCCCCACACGATGTTTCCCATGATGCCAATCAACACAGAGCAAAGTCGATTCTTGGGGGTAGACAGACAACACAGGGAAAGATCCAATAGTTCAAATTTGGGCTCACTCTTAGTCAAATTATTCCACGAGAAAGTCTCTTACTATTTCTTAATGCCTTCTTGATACATTCATGCACACTTCGTTTTGGTTAACATTCCACTGACCCCTGGCTTCCCTGTCCCCATCATTACATCATGTACTGGAATCCTTTCCTCAGTATTCCCACCTCTACCTTCACTGAATCTCTATCTTGAGTGCAAAATGTCACTCTTAAGCCAACATGTGTGATTCATTTTATTTCAATTTCTGAAATTTAAATAAAAGTGAATAAAATAATACTATTTGTTAAGGAGAGATACAGTGGTTTAAACAAAACCAAGAAACTCTGTATGCTAGTGATAAAAGTGTTTTTAGGAAGACTGCTAGTAGCCTCACAGGCCAGAAAGTTACTGGATCAGCCACTCATGCCCTCTACAATAGCAATAGGTGTTCTTAGCCTCTGGTCCATCTCACTATCCCCGATTCTCTAAAGTGAATAATAACCTCCAAATATGATAAAAATGATGAAACACCTTAGATAGGAACAAAATATATTTCTGAAAAATAATCAGACAAATGCAAGGGAAGGAACAATTTAAAAAAATACTAAAAGTCATAAAGGTCACAGCAAATGGAAGGTCACAAGCATTTGTCAAGTGCAAACACTAATAAATTATCTGTGCCCTCTGAAAGGAAATTGTATTTACTCTCATTGTTATTTTGCTCCCGCAGTGTCCACTTCAGGCAAAAGGCCATCTTTTCTGTCTTTTTCTTCCCTTTTGACTCTTGGTCTTTCTGAAATACCTATTCTCTTGTTAAAACTCCTCTGTTCTTTCAAGTACATTTTCTTTTCTGTTCTGAATTACCTGCCATTTCTCACATATTATAAACATATTTGGAAACATTCATTTTAATGCCTAAATATTGATTTATACAATGGTTATGCTTTTATTTGATTTTATTTCTAGGCGCTGGCCATACATATTCAATCCAGTCCCTATTTTAATGGGACTTAATCTTTTTTGGGGAAAAGATACTAATCATACATGACAAATCAACTTTAGTGAGAGTTACAGCAGTGGCTCTTTGGAGGTAAAAGTAATTCTGCTTAATCTAGGCAAGGAAGAAAGAACAGTCTATGTGATTAACTTATATTAAACTGGGAACTGATGGGTTATATGATGCTAGCCAAGTGCAGAGCAGGGGGAGTCATTCTGATGGACAGAATGAACAGCAGCTTGAAGTGATAGAGTCGAAAAAAAGAGCTATGCAGTAACTGATGGACTGTCCAGCACCATGCTGGAAACAGAGTCATGGTGAAGCACAGAAGACAGTGGGACTTGAGCAGAGAGAGCCATTACCAGGACATGAGGATTGTTCTTAAATACAACAGGAAATTGCATTCAGTATAAGGCACATGGGAATTATCTCAAGGATTTTATAAAGAAGGACATATTTGTAGTGGTTAACACAAGAACTGTCCACCATAAACTTAGGTATTTGAACATCTTTTCTGCAGTGGTTGCAGAGTTAGGAGTTGAGAGCTTGCTGGAGGAGATATGTTCCTGGGGGACAGCTTTGAGACTAAAGTGCCTCCTGCCTCCTTCAGTTCACTCTCACTACTTTGTGCTTGTATTTGAGGATGTGGGCTCATAGTTTCTTTTTCTTGTCCTCCACATCCACTGTTTATTGCCATACTTCTGCCTCACCATGATGGGCTCTTTTCCCTGGGACCATGAGCTAAAATAAACTCTCTTCTTTAAGTTTCTTTTTGTTACTGGGTTTTTATCACAGCAATGGAAAAACAACTAATATAGTATAAAAACAGTTCTTTTGTTAATTTCATCTTTGCCTTATTGTGAATTATGGACTTTATTTTATTTGTGGTCTATGGTCGAGGTTCTCTACAGATACATCAACTACTGTGCTGAAGAAAAAAAGAGGTCTGGCTTGATTTTTCTACTCCCTTCTTCAGATATCTTTATAATTATAATTTAAATATAATTATAATTTATAATGAGGTAAGATATTTTCAAATATACATATTACAGCATTTCAGTTTTGATTTAATAATGTCTCTTTGAACTGACATCTGTAACCTCTGTTTTGATTCATAAGCCATATGTCATTTTATTATTCATCTCCAAATTGTAGTGTTTCATCAATGTCATGGTTATCATTGTAACTGTTTTAAGAGTACCATTCATGGGCAGTTGAAGTATTTTGTTCTGACCAAACACACTACAAATGGGCTTTCACTGTCAATCACAAGCATACGCTAAGGTTTACCTGTCAAGTCTCACAAGAATGTCAGTAGCCTTTCTTCCTGACCACTTTGGAAGGAGTTGGCTACTGTCAATCATTCAGGCTTCTTTGATCAACCATGGACTTAAGCATATTTGACATTTTTGAACAAGATTTTTTTCTTCAGGGGCCATCTGATGGGACTTGTAGCAGAAGAGTTATTCAGGAAGGGAGAAGTGTGGAGATCTCATCCTACACTCTGCCTCGGTACCCTTAGTACTGGCCACATTTCCACTTGTATCTCATCCTCCTAACTCTCTTCTGGCCTCTGGTTCATAGGGATGAAGAAATCTTATGTTTTTCCTTACAGTAGCAATGAAATAATCATTTTGCACCTCATATCTCTGTTGATTCACCTTACCCTAATTGCAGCAGCGGTGCATGGCCAAAGATGGATCAGTTGGAAGTTGCTGTTTGCCTAGCTTAAAATACTGCTTAAATTATCCCAGTAAGCAATTACCAGGCATGGCCATTACTTTTAGTTTGGCTTGTCTTAACCAGAAACTCCAACACCTGGTGTCTCCAGCTGAGCTCCTGACAGTACATTCACAACACTGGGCAAATGTCATCCTCTCCAGCTGTGGAATGTTTTTATTGCCACAAACAAAGACAATAATGGGATATATATTCTTCAGGAGGTGTGCAAATGAGAAGGTGGTCACAAGATACTCCCATTATATTAGGAAACACATTTATTTTAATGAAGTCTATTAGTTCGAAATGTTTTTATTGAGGAAACTAGAATGTTCCCTATAAGAGCTCTGAGAGAAGATGGATTGAAGACAGAGTATACTTATGTTCAGATATTTTCAAAGCCTCCTTGTCATTGGATGTGTATTCAACTCCAAATGGTAGAATGAAAAGTAATGATTAGAAACTTACATATGAATCAGTAGAAATTAAGATTTTAAAAGAAAAAAATTGTACTTCCAAATTTTCATCTTTTATTAGTACACCAGAACAATCTGAGACTTTCTGAACTTGATCAGACATTGAATTGGATGATGTTGAATTTCATATCACTATAGAAAATCTTATATACAACTATTAAAAACTATTACTAAGATCATAGCTTTTCTAACACATTCTAGATTAGTTTTGCCATGTTTTCCATCTATTTCCCTGACATAATCTTTGTCCTGTTAGGATCTTGTAAAACAGGTAAGTTATGCAGAAAGAATTTAACATATAAATAAGCTCTAAAGATACTTTGAGAATCCTGAACAATAACAGAGAAAAGATGAAATAATTCAGCCTGCAGGAAGCAGCTGCCACTAGTACAGTGAAGGCTCAGGCTTGGATAATTCATGGTATTATATTCTGTAGAATGTAGGCAGGAATCAATTTGAAGGGTGTTTCTTGAAAGAGTTTATTATTTATCAATGAATGGAGACAAATTTATGGATATATCTGCACAACTCACAGGTTCTGCATTTAATATATTAAATCTGCTTTAATAATTTGTTTGCCTTGCTGACTGAATCTGGCGCTTCATGGTTGCCAACATGCAAAGAGGCTGAAATACCCAGCATTCTCTCATATAATATGGTGGGAAAACATCCAGAAGCTTTGAGAACGCTGAGTATTGGACTTGCTGTTTCATGTGCCATCTGCTCCCTCATAACAGCAGAAGGGGTTGAGAGGATTTCCTCTTCCTCAAGGCATCGTTGTGACATGGTGGAAGAGAATGGGCACTGTGGCTGAAACACACTCAACTGCGGCAGTGTACAAATAAACGAGCAGAAATTATACTTTAAGAAGCTGACAGTTTGATCTTTTTAACCGTGGAAAATGACATGAAAACCTCAAAACAATGGGAAATGAATCTTTTCTCTCAAACTTAAATCTGACATTCTAAACTTGATGGAAGAGGAGGAAGAACATTGTAGAAATGACTCCATTGAGACAGATCGATTTCCTACAGTGAGGATGGTAGGTCCTGGATTATCACAGACATAAGTAGACATTTATATCATAAAGCAGAAGCCAGAGTGTATGTTATTCTGCACTGTGTTGTCAAACAGAGAGAATGTAGCAATGCTCTGGTTCTGATATACAATGGTGTATATTAATAAATTATAAAATATTAAGCACAAAGTAGAATTTCTGCTTATCAAAGCTTTATTTGGTCTATTTATCATAAGCCTTTTAATGAATAGGTAGAAACCTCATTTAAGCCATCTATATTGGTTAAAGTTTATAGCTTACTTTTCAAATGATTAGAAAATCTAATTAGCATTCTTTCAAATATGCAAATTAAGGACTTCCAACCTTCATAAAATATTCTTGTGTTTCTGTACTTACTGTGCAACATGCTAGGGGAAGTTAGAGTAGAGTTTAAACATGCCTTTGATTAGACACTAGGACTGGTAGTAGAAACAAGGATACATTACAATCCATAGATGAAGTTTTACTTTAAGGAAATCAGTTCAAAAGAGAGTTTTGACCATAATTTATGCCCTAATGTATTCAGAATATATACAAAAACATCTTCAGTTATATACTTTTCTTTTAATATGATAGCTATAGTCAGAAACTGACAGGCTATCTAGAGTATTTCTCTAGCCATCATGATAAGTAATTGTGTTAAGAAATAGCTGAATGCCTTTTACTGATAGAAGGAACCGGGAGCAATGCTGGTTCTCTGCATTGCTAGCTGTAGAGGCTAGCTGCTGCTATCAATGACTTCAAAGATACAGGTTTAGTAGTTCAGTCTACAATTTTATAGAAATTTCTTTATCCTTATTGTCGGTTAACAGCTCTTCAGGAGCTTTTGTTCATTAACATTAACTTAATTATGACAGGCACAATTTCATCTGTGTTCCCAGATTAGAAATACAATTCAACGTTTTCTTACACAGCACATATAGTTGAATTAAGAGATTTTTTTTTTCTAGATCAGTAATGATTTTCTTCAAACTTTGAGATTTTATATGTTAAATTCGGAAACTTTAGTAGGTTACTTGTTTGTCTGGCCCCAATTTCTGATTCCTAGAAGTCAGTGTGTGTGTGTGTGTGTGTGTGTGTGTGTGCATGTGTGTGCGTGCACTCTTCATATGTTGAATGTGCCCAGGTAGTTGCCATTCATAACCCTTTCAGAAAGGTGTCCTTGTAGTTATTTTTCCTCACTGTAGTGATAATAGACCTGGCAAATGCAACTTAAGGAAGAAAGGGTTTATTGTGAGTCAAATTTGGACGCCCTAGTCTGCCGTTGCAGGGACAGCAGTTGATCACATGGTGTCAGGAGTGATGAAGAGAGAGAGATGAATGCTGGTGCTCGTTCGTCACTTTTCTCTCATTTCAGTTAATCCATGATTCCAGTCCCAAGAATAGTACAGCCTAGTCAGGCTTGGTCTTCCCATTTCATTTATTGAATTCTAGAAACGTCTTCACTCACAAGTGCTGAAGTTTCTCAACTAGGTGATCCTTGATCCTGTTAGGTTGACCTTTAATAGTAATCTTCCCCCAAGTACTAACCCCAGTTAGTCTTGAGGACTATCTTTTCACGATGTCCCAAAGTCTTCATCTCCTAATAGTGTCACGTCAGGGATTAGATTTCAACATAAGACTTTTATGGATGACAGAAATATTCAGAAAATAGCATGAGTAGAACTAATAAGCATTCCAAAAGATCAGGGTCCAAGGAACCATTCCACGTAGCCAGTTCATGCATATGAAAAGATCGTTGCTGCTTGGACTTAGGTTCTGATATGTGGAAGAAAACAATGTGTTTGGCTGCGGTGTGCACCACTCATGTGCTGGCTATGCCTTTGTTAGCAGTAGTAAAAGAAGCACAAGTTGTCCTGTATAACCAGCATAGTGCAGACTTGGATTCTCGATGAGAAAGTGGATTGCTCTTTGTCCTCAAATGTTTTCTTTCATACAAAAGAATGATGGCAATGTAGTTACTTCTTAGCTCTGTAATCACAAAGCTAACTTCAGAAAGCGGCTCTAAGAGTGGCAGAATTTTAGTAAAGAACCCTTATAGTCTATAATGAAAAACTCTTTCAAATATGCAATTCAGCTTTGAATTCCTGTGCATGTGAGGTTTATGTTGTACTAGAGAAAGTATATGCTTCAGTATGCATAATTTCCACAGGACAGAACTGAATTGTGGAAAACAAACAGAACATTTGCTTGTTTTTGTAGTGGGACAAAGCATACAGAAACCAACCATGTTCATCATGGCTTCTAAGCTTTATTGTTGCTTTCTGAACATTCAGGAAAACATATTGCCAAATGCAAAGGCATGGGAATAGTTTCTGTACTTATCAGCTTCAGGCAGGTTTAGGATAGAGCTTTTCCATTAAACATGCCATTATACTTGAGAAAATATAATCATGTGGTTCGGAGAATAACACTAATTCACTGTGTTATCCGACATCGAAGTGTAACTAACACAATCCAATTGGTGTTCAATAAAGAAACAAGAATTTATCTACACTGGAAAAACTATCCATAAAATTTACAGGCACTACAAAATTATATATTGTGATATGTTGCTCACTACAATTAGAAAATAACATCTAAGAATTGTATAGCAAATTAAAAATAACATCATTACAATAAACAACAACAAAAACCCTGAACATATGACATGCATCTTAAGAGGCCATTCACAGTGTGCTTTGAAATGAAGGAATAAAGTGAATCTACTATTAACAGATAAGGATATATGTGTAAAAATATGAATCTGAATTACTCTAGGAATAGAAAAATGAAAGGAAATTCTTTCCAATTTCTCTCTATTGGTTATAAACATGAGATAAGCTTTGTCAGTTCCTATATCTTTACTTAATAATTTAGATTTTTAGCCACCATTCATGAAAATGATTTTATAGGTAAATGTTGAATGATAACTACATATATTTTATTATGTGCTTAAATAAACAATATACTGTAAATAAAAGCATGTCTTCAGCTAAAGATTTTAAATTTTTTACTGTTTCACACAATGGAAATCTTACGCAAATTTTGTTAAGAAATGAGTTTTGTTTAGTTTTTTTCTTAGTTACTATTCTATTGCTGTAAATAAACAATCAAGACCAAGGCAAGTTGAAGTAAACCTTTTACTGGGGATTTTTTTAGTAGTTTCTGAGGTTGGGTCCGTGACCATCATGGTGCTGGAACATCAACTTACATTTTATCAACAATTAGCAACCAGAGAGAGCAAGACTGGACCAATTCACAGTTACATAAATTCTCTAAAAAGGCTACACTTCCTATTCAATCCTAAAGCTATTTCACCAACTTGGGACTTGAAATTCAAATATATGAATTTCTGAGACTATTCCCATTCAAACAACCACACATTTTTAGCTCCAGTTTGTGTGTGCCAAGCAAGAGCTTTGTATTCTGCCTAGTTTTCCCACATCCTCAGTTACCCATCGACCTCATTATTATGATATTATCTGTTCCTATAACCCTTATTACTCCCCATAACATGATCTTTGTATTTCCATAATTACTTCCTTAATGTTCTGTGTTCCTAGATTATCCTATCGATCGTCACTTGTTAAATCACCTGTTCTCATACAAAGATATCTGCACAGTGGTGGTCATAAGTATTGCTTATGTTGTATGTAGGTACACTGCCTAGCTCTAGGAGAACCCCGTGATACTTCAGTGCCTTTGCCTCTATCCCTCAGGCACATTTAATTCATCAAAAATTGTATTAGAATATGAGCAGCACTTAAATTTTAGAAAAAAGTCAGTAGGTAAGTAGAGTACAATATAGATTTTCATTGCTTAAGTCAGACTAAACTTGACTTGAACTGATAGAACCATTGTCTAAAATTGCCTATTTAGATAAAGGTTATTCTAATCCTCAAAGTTTCATAGCTCATGGTTAATGCTGGTTTAGGTCCTCAACAAAGTCTATTTGATTGTGTGTGTGTATGTGTGTGTGTTCGTGTGTTTATGTGTGTGTGTCTGCATGCTGTGCATTCAAATACCATGTTCTCTTTGGTAAAAAGAAGGAATAAAGAGAAGATGTTAACTCAGTCATCTTTTCTAACAAAAGCATTAAAGCCACTCTGTAATCCACTATAGCTGATTTAGACTCATCATGCAAAATTTATTCAAGCAAATTACAGCTGAAATAAAAGCTAGAAATAATTACTAGGGGTAGATAATTGTCATCCACTCAAAATCATTATTTTTATTTCTAGGGAAAAAATAAAGCATAAATTTGGGATAAGTAGCATAAAATGTAAAGTGCACCCACATGACATTACCAAATAATGAGAAATGAGAAACACAGAGTGTTCCTACATGGCCTCCACTAAGTATAGCTGGCACCATTTTCTCTCTACCAGTTTTCTCTTTGATCTAATTGCTGTGAGTCTCAGGAGGGATTTGTGATTATGCTGTTTATACTAGAGTGGACACCATGGATGTATATATGTATCCTAGAGCTTATAATGGTTATCTGCTAAAATTATACTTACTCATTCTTTAGTGAAACTTCTTATTTTTCTTTAGCATTCCTTTAGGCTTTGTTTAAGTCTTCCATTTCCAACATTAACCCTTCTTTTAGTCTGGGATTCTCTTTAACTTCTGTCTTTCTCTATTTTCTTTTATCAACCCTTGATGTAGGATTCCCCTCTGTATGCTGTGAATGTATTTTATTACCATTGATTAATATAGAACCTGCTTGGCCTATAGCAAGACAGAATAAAGCCAGGTAGGAAATCAGAATAGAGCTATAAGAGAGAGTAGGTGGAGTAAGGGAGATGCCATGTAGTTGCTGAAGGAGAAAGACATGGCCACAAACTTACCAGTAGGCCACAGCCTCGTGGTGATACATAAAATAATAGAAATGGGTAGATTTAAGATATAAGAGTTAGCTAGAGATATTCCTGAGCCATCACTGGTCAAACATTGTTGTAATTAATATATTTTCTGTATGATTATTTGGGTCTGGGTGGCCAGAAAATGAACAATCAGTCTCCATTTACAAACCCTGTTTCTTGCTTCTGATAAGATGTTTGTGTCACCTTTTTTCTAATCCCTAGTACATACTTTCCCTCTCCATCTCACCTCCGCTCTCTCATAGGTCTTGCTATGTAGCCCAGCTTACCTTCAAACTTGCCATCTTCCTACTTAATGTATATTAAATACTAAGAACACAGTTATGAGTGACCAAGTCTGAATCAATTTTACTAAACTTTCTTGCTTCATTTCTGACTCTTTATTATCAAATCTTGTTTCCAGCTTATATTTGTTCATAAATCTTTATCATTCTTTTTGTATGTAAGCCAAATAAAATTGTTTCCTTCATTCCTTTCATGATACATTTTCTTTTTTCATAGCTACATTTTTTCCTCTATTATTTTAAGGGTTTGTTTCTGATAATTCTCTTTATTTAATTATTGATTTTACCCCCACATTTATATCTAATGGGAGGCTTGCAAACATTTGAGCATTTAGTTGTACTAATTAAATAATAACCAATTTGCTCAAAGTTCTGTAGACCAGCTATGCATAAACTGAATATGAATATATTCTAACAAAAATGCTATTACATAATCAGTGCATGGTAGTGTTTCACTGTGTATATAAAGTTTGCTTCAAGTGCACATTTTTAACTCTAAAGAAAAGCTGTTGAATGGATAAGATGAATGTCACAATGGCAGGATAAGCAAAACATAAACAAGATGTAGACAGATAGCTAAATGATTAATGTTGTGTCTTCACCATACAAGTGTTTGGTACTTGGGCGAGTGATCAGACAACAAATTGAACACTATTCTTCTTGTGAAAGGAATTAGGAAATAGGGTTAATTACACCTTTATAAATGAAGCTCTAAGGACACTGCACTCTTGATTGATTTCTTCGCTGTTTGCCAGCACCACAATAGCTCATTCTGTTGGGAATTCCTTTGTTTGTGTTTGTTTCTTAGAGATGTTAGTTAACTTTTAATTACTGGAATTAATACTGACAGTTTAAAAATAGGTGTGATAGTTTTTAAAAATCACACTGGATCTGGCCAATAAATGGCTAGGTGAACTGTTTAGGAGATGACGATGGCCTTTGATCAGTCCTTTCCCATGCTGCCAACATTCCAATGGTAAATCTTAAAAGATATTTCAATTAGGGATGATGGGAGAGTGCATGTTTATATGTCATATAGTTACAAGTTCCCCCTAGATTAGCACTATTAGTTATTTTAAAGCAAAAATCTATATTTATCCATTAATATTCATCCTGAGAGTATGTTTTAGAACTTTATACATAGATAGGTGCGAAGGCTAACATATTTGAAGGTCACATACTGCAAAGTAAGGAACAGCAATGAGGCGAACGAAGGGAGAGAATGGCATGCCCTGCGAAAGATTCAGAGGACAGTTGAAATTTTTGTAGACTTGTTTGAGAAAACTGTTCTAGAAGCATACTACAAGGGGCAAAACCTTAGGGATGACAGAGGGAAAAATAAAGTATCCAAAGCAATAAGTTATTTCAATTAAAATTAATAGGACTATTGTAATCAACAAAAAGAAAACCAGCCAATAACACATGAGGCATAATGTAAAATGAAACTGTGACATGTTAAGTCAGAGGCTAAGCACTTTAGAGTTATGCCCTAAAGGCTTGGAAGGGATGCAGGTATGTCTTTTGGTTCTACAATTTCTACTGAAGTTTGAATTTATTTTGTATTTTTCACCCTTGAGATCATTTAGTATAAAAAATATCAAGTGCATGTTATTTGGTCAATACTGTTTATGTTGCTATAAGAGCCTGTTTCTATATATTGGATTGGTAGATTTATCAGTGTCTCAATGTGCTATTATATACCATTTTTTATGGTTCATTAGTGGATCCAAGATTTTTATCTTTTGTTTAATTCACCTTCATTTTTTTGTGGATGTAACAATATGTCAAGGACTACTATAATATAGTAGAGTAGTTCCCTTCAAATTGAACCCCTTCTTTCCTCATGAAGAACAAAAGGCTTTGGAGACTCAAGAGGTGAATAAAGGGTCATGTGTTTGGGAAAGTAAAGATTTGAAAGATTATGGAAGACTCTTTTCCAACTTTATAAAATGAATTTTTAAAAAATGCTGGGGAGGAGCCTGAGCAACCTAGCAACAGGGATTTCTCAGGCTGTTGAGCTGCCTTAACATTTTGCAAAGAGCTCAAAGGCTGAAGTTAACATGAGTCCTCAACATTGTTGTGGTAGATTTTTGGTGACACAATTTCTATTTTGAGTCAGAATATTTTTGAAAGAAATTTATCATCTGCATACATATTACTCAGGATTCTCTAGAGTCACAGAATTTATGGAATGAATATTTCTATCTATCTATCATCTATCTATCTATCTATCTATCTATCTATCTATCTAT
>LOJH01007700.1:6612-30608 GCA_001685095.1 Ellobius talpinus
CACACACACACACACACAACCATCCACGGGCCTCTCTGTCTCCTTGAGGTCCTGGAAAGTGTGTCTGAGTGCACTGTGCAATCCCCTCTTCTGCCCTGTCCACTTGCAGCCAAACGAGAGTTAGAACTATGGCTTCTGGACCCAGATTACCTGGATCTGAGTTGGGCCTCATCACACACTAGCTCTGTGACCTTCATCAAGTTGCTTAATGTCTCAGAAGGTCATTTTTCTCATTTGTCATGTGAGGGTTACATTAGCGCCTACTTTGGACCATGAGGTAACATGATAACTGGCGTGCAACTGGTATCCAGCAAATGCTACTTGCTATTATGTCACTGCCGTTACTTCCAAGAGGACTTTATTTCCTACCCTGATTAGTAAGCCAAGGATATAGTGATGGGATTTCAAAAGACAGTTATAATAGTTAAAATTAGGTTTTGATGATTAAAGAGATTCATGTGCAGTTCCAAATGATCTTACCAGATAGGTGTGGTTTTTAATTGTGCTATGATCAATTCTAATTCCCTTACATTGCTAAATTCCAACAAACCTTCAGTATCTTACCTTTAAACTTAACTATTCACAGCGTACACTTCATGTTTCTGTACTTTGGAGTATGTGTAAAAGAGGAACTCGTTTCTACAGTCAGATAGGTTTTCTCTGAAGTCCTCAGGGTTGTCCCAGTCAAGATGCCCCCATAAGTACTGACATCAGTCCTCAGAATAGACTGAACAAAGTGAGTTTTAGCTTTTGTCCTTGGAGGGATGTCATAAAGAAGTAAGAAGAAAATTATAGTTTAGATTTGGCAAAAATTGTGTAACTATGCTAAACTCTAAAACAAGAGCTAAGCACCTGATGCTCAGTTTGTGAAAATTACTTATATTTTATAGCTCTTGGCTTTTTTTTGGAGAGTTTCATATTGAATTTAGCTGTATCAGGTTTCATATCAAGAAGGCCCTCAGATATCTTAAGGCCTCGTACTCACCTCACCTATTGGCCATGGGACTCCAATGGACTTCATGAAATGCCCTTAGTGCACGAAGGATGGGCTGCAGCTGTGCAGTTCACTGCCTGAGTAGACCAGTTCCCAGGGTGATACCCAGACTCTAATGGGCACCTGGGCCTGCTGTGGCCCTCCTGCTTCCTCAGCCCTGCTGAGAACAGCTTGGAGAGAGATGGAGCAGCTTCAGATAGTCCCTGAAAAAGCAATGCTGGCTGATATGTGCTCTTAAGATAACAGAGGCTACCCCACCCCTCCTCCACAGGGTCCTGATAAAGATTTCTGTGATCATCAGGAACCTGAAAGAAAAGCAAATGAGATTACAGCTTAAGAGCCTTTAAGAATCAGTGCTTGCCTCTCGTGAATCAGAGTTAGGTAAATCAGAGCCCAGCAGTCCTGCACGTAACTCAGATAGATAAAATAGAAAAACCCAATGGCCTTTGTGTTTCCGTGGCTTTTTTTTGTAAGACTCATACTCTCACTCTCTGCTTCTCTCTTTCCCTCTCTCCTTCCCTCTCTCTCTACCCCTCTCTCTGCAGTCTGTCTTCCCAGATCATAGTTAAGTAAATACTCAGCCCCCAAGTTGCTACACTCTTCTCTGATCTCAGCAATATGATATTAACTTTTATTTGCATTTTTATGTATTTGTGTAGTTTTTTTTAATTAGATTGTCTAGAGTCCAGGCCCTCCCATGATTGTTTATCATGAGAACTTGATGTGAAGGTAGGTTTGAAAATGAGGTGGAAACCAAATGAATAACACCTGGTTGTGAAAGACTAGCGTTTAATAATACAGTACAACATAACTCTAAGACATTTTTTGTTGCCACACTCCTGGGGAAGCCTGTTTGCATATGCCAAGGTTTATGGGAACGGGTGTGGCAGTGATGGTTACACTGGCCTATGAATGACTGTGGTTGAGACACAAACTCACGGCCTGCAAGCCCCACAGCTCTTGCCAGAGTCTCTGTTCCTGTCAGATCCTTCCTAGTGAATGGTCTTTTCGGGATCTCCTGAGGAACACTAACCTAAGGACAAGAGAACTTCAGAGATAAACACTCCTGGCCCTTTCTGAGGGTGACAGTCTAGATTCCTGAGCTGAACCTGAGGCCGTGATGGTCTGAAGTTAGTTTTCCTTTCAGGGGAATATATCTGCTCAAGCCGCTAAAAACCTGTGCTTGGTCATCTTTGTCAGAGCATAAGTGAAGAAGACAGGTGTGGATGCTTAAGGTAGTGCATGGGTGCGTACCTGTCTCAGACTTGTTTCCAGCTGTTAGGACTTTACCCTTCTTGGATGTGGAGCATGTAAAAGGCTACAGCATTGAATGTGCTTGGTCGAAATTGTTGTTCTTTGCTTTAGCAAGGGAGAAAGTAAATTTTAGAAGTAGCTCATGCCTTTCCTGTGCTGTTTTCATTGTAAACCAAGGCCTGTTTTTGCAAAGACAGCTGAAGTGTAGGTGAAGGTTGCAAGTGGATGTAGCACTTTGTGTCTGTCTAATATGCTAACTCACTCACAGTTGCGACCATACTACAGAGACATGCTTTTATTGCTTAAATTGTCTTCTGTTGCTTTCTGAAAGCATAGTTGATCACATAAAAGCATCATGCTTTACCATTTCTTTGAACATGAGCATTAATTTTTTTTAATATAAAACTGATAAGATAAGCCTTTGTCTGGTAACTTATCTCATTTTTCCTGTAAGTAGGTTGGACTGAAAGATCCCAGTACATTCTAGCCGTAGTAATCCTCAAAGCATCTGTTTTCATCAGTGTTATACTGAAGGTAGTCTACTAAATCTTTATGTATTTTGCTGGCGATGAGACAGTGTTTTGAGTTGGATTGCTCCACTCTCCAGAAGCTCAACCCCACTCAGTTTACCAGTTGGTCTTCATTTTGAAATTGAAGTTAGTATTTTCTTCTTGAGTCCCTGAGTGCTGCGTCTCTGCCGATCTGTGGGTGGTGGGAGAGATCTTCCTTGGTTCAGATTCATTTGGCATGTTAATATTTAAAATAAAAGTTGAAGGTTAAAAATAGTTCAAACACCCTTCAGAATGACTTTTTTGAAGCCCCAAACGGAAGTCCTTGCAGAGCTGAATTCTTAAGAAAACTTACCCATAGAACACCATTTACAACTTGTAACCACTCACCTTGTGTTTGAAAGAGCAGGCTAATCTTTTGTGGGTTAGAGACCTTTGGTGGTGTAAACAAGCATGCTTTTTATCTAAGTTATTTCTAAATAGAAGGAAAGCCTGGTGTTAATGCAGTTAGGGATCTCTCTCTTTGTTCTGATTTCAGGCTAATTCCTTCAAATCAAATGTTCATAGTTGCAGTATATAGGAAGTTTAAGAACTACCTATTTAGAGTTAGCCAAGAAGAGGCTAGATATAATGGGCCAGACAGGAAGAAGGAGGAGGAGGAGGAGGAGGAGGAGGAGGAGGAAGAAGAGAAAAAAAGAACTACCTATTTGAAAATGTATCAGTATTCATCCAGACCTTGAATAGTTCATACAATCCTGCTAGACACCAGAACTATTCAAATTTGGCTTTGAGACTGTGTTGACATGATGAATAACAATTAACATGAATCTAGTATATTATTTTTATAAACAGTGGTTTGAGAGGATGGCAGTTTTAGAATATTTAAGATGCTGATTCTGGAAACATGTTATTTTTGTAGTCAACTGGCAGTGTTGAAGGATGTATCTCGTCAGCTATAGATTTTCCATTCACAATTAGAATGCCTGAGGAGTGCATATTCTGATTTAAGGAGTTATTAGCACGAGTCAGCAATTTTGTAAGGGATTCTTATTAAGAAATGTAAGGGGACACTTATGTACTGTAAAGGACGCTTTCTTTGATGGTCGGCTGAGTGTTAATAAATTGTACAATTCACTCCTATGAAGCACTTTAGCTAGTCTTCATTATGTAATCCTCCTGGGGTTCCGCAACATAGAATGTGTTTAGAAGAACTCAGTAGCTTCAAATGGGAAGGTCAGTGGATTCAGGGAGCATAGGAGATGAAGATGATTTATTAACTGCTATTGAAAACTACATTAGCAGATAGAGTGAATAAAATTATGATATATTAGGTATTGTCTGAGTAATAAGAAAAAGTCAGTACAGCTTAGAATTCCTTGTCTTTGTCTTACTTTAAGAATCCAGAATTTCTGTGGCATAGGCTCTTAATGGCCATTAATATATTCCAGAACTCATGCCAGGAGAAGGAGAAAATCTGTTACTTATTCTACCGAATGACAGCCGGATCGCCAGCTCTGAGCCTTGCCCTAAATAGGACCCATCAGATATGTGCTAGATGAACACACATTTTCAAATAGACAGAGCAGCAGGAGTAACTCTGGTTAATTGACCTCCTTTTAAGTAATCACGCGAGTACTCCTGGGCTGCCAGCCACTGTATGTTGAAGAGGACTTGAGTTCTGTTTTGTTTTTTCCCCCAGTCAAAAAATCATAACAATCATATCTAGTAGCTGAGGAGAATAATGAATATAGAAAATGACCTTTTCCAGTTTTAAAGCCATTTCTTAGAATGATTTATACAATGAAAACAGTATTTGTTTTATTATGTGACTTGTAAACTGGCTGAGAAAGTGGTTCATAAAAAAATCCTTGGAGCAAATGTAGCATAAATAAATGTGATATGACTGTTTGGAATATGGAAGAAACATAAATGATTGCAGGATTCTGTTAAAGGTCAAGACGTTTTCAGAGTGAAAAAGCTGTGGCCCCTTGAAAAGTCACTCTGCCTTCTGTTTTACAGTCAACATTTTGTTTTTCAGGTCTGTGGTTCTTAAAGAGTCCTCAGTTATTTTTGTTTATTATTTTCTTGGGTCATGACTATATTTCACAAGAGCCATCGTTTTCCTTGTATTGTGATCTTGTTGTATATGATACATCTAATTAAATTTTCCTTTTCCATTCCTAAGAAAGTTTTTGAGATAAAAGTATTTTAATAAGCCATGCTTATAGTGTCACAGCGGGACTGTAAAAATCTTGGCTTTTCTGTTCTCACTTTCAAAAGATAAAAGTTATAGGGGAAGTATTTTTTTTAACCAGAGAAATCAGAATTTCCTCAGTGTGTTCTTCCTGTAAGAAAAGCGTTGAAAGAGAAACTTAGTGTTTTCCTCCCAGATTAATGTCATACTTCCTAAAAACACGCTGTCTCATTTTACCAGAGCATGGCAGAGCTCTGTGGAGTATACATGTTTGCAAATGGTCTCTTTTCTAATCCCTTCTGCAAGTTCATCTTTTCAAAATAGCATTTCTCTCCTGTTGCCCCACTAAGTGTTCTAATATAGTTCCCCATTTCTCTTCAGAAGTGATTTAAGCTGACATCCATCAGAATTCCCTGGAGAATTAAGAAGGCAGGGATAGATGACCGGGCTCTGTCTTCTGAGCTTCTTATTTCGTGGGACTGGGTGGGTATTTTTAGCATGACGCCAGGTAATGCTGAAGCTTCTGGTGAAATGGCTTGAGTCGAAGAACAGTGTTCTGGAATGTTGCTCTCTTTGCCTGGGTAGCATGGTGACCTTTGCTTCGTTTCCCCTCTTCACTCATGGGGAAGGACTCTATTTTCATTGAACTTGTATAGTTACTGTCTCCGAAACACAGCTCATTTAGGATTTTTCTTTATTTTATTCCTCTTGCAAAAAGGGCATCCTCTTGCTTGCTCAGTCTGTGTTTTTAGCAAGTCCTTGCTCCATTTTCTTTAATAAGTTCTCCTGTTAAACTTAAGTGTCCTTGTCATTTATTATTTCTTTCCTTGAGCCTACAGGTGACAGTGTCACTGCTATATCGATAACCTTCCTATGGACTTCAGAACCCTTTTTCTGTCCAGTAGGTTTCTGTCTCAAAAGTGGATGACAGAAAGTATTTCATTATAAATGTAACCAAAATGAGGATCAACTTAAGCACAGGGCCAAACATCTTTCCAACCTAGTGAGGCTGTATGCCAGAGATGAAACTTTTCATAGCGTCCTTCCCACTCCTGTGAAATGAGGCCACTAATTCTCTTTTACAGAATGGTTACAAGCATTAAAATAGAAAAAGTATATGAATCTCTCAGCATGATGCTTGACAAGTGATATAAATTAATAAACAGCATTTTTTTGGTAGCAAGTAGAAATTGGTGAGGACTTTCATTAAGAGAAACATTTTGAAACCAGGCGGTGGTGGCACACACCTTTAATCCCAGTATTTGGGAGGCAGAGGCAGGCAGACCTCTGTGAGTTCGAGGCTAGCCTGGTCTACAAGAGTGAGTTCTAGGACAGGCTCCAAAGCTACAGAGAAACTCTGTCTTGAAAAACAAAAAAGACCAAAAACAAACAAAAACCAAAAAAAAGAAAGAAAGAAAAGAAAAACATTTCTAACCTAGGATCATGTTGGGAATTTGAGGGGACCCTGGACTGCAAAGTGATACCTTCTCAACACACACACATTTCACACAACACACACACACATACACACATACACATAGATACAAGCAAATACACACACCAAATATACATACAGGAACGTACACATACACACATATAGACACACTCATACACATACCACACATATGCTTACACACATAGATACCCTGAAATGCAAACACAAATGCTACGCACACACAGAGACACACACACAAATCTACATAGTAAGTATGTTGAATATAAGAAGTTATTTATAGGAAATAAATGCAAGTATTTGCTATAGTGTATTGACCAAAATCTTCAATTTTTTTGTTTTCACTTTCATTTTAGTTGTGTTTGCCCAAACACTTGCTTCCCATGGCAGGAAAAAAAGCACCGTTTGCCATCCTACAGAAACGGTGGTCATCCTTAGGAAGGCCACCCAGGGTGCTAACCCAGTTTTCACCCGCTCATCAGTGTCCAGTCTCCTCTGGTCCTTAGCCTGATGCTCATTTCTGGAGGCAGAAAAGAAGGCCAGGAGATGGCTGAATCTGGATGACACTATGCGAGCATTGGAAGAAATAGTTTGTGAACTGAAATGCTGCGAGTGTTTTAGCCCTGTGCATAAATTTAGCTCAGTAGTTAGGTCTGTGTGCTTTCCGTTTAGAGTGCATCTACAGCCTTGGCGATAATACATGTTCACTATTAGTTTTGCTGCAGCTTCCACCACATGGGCAGCAGACGGTTCTAGTGCATTTCAAATAGGAATTAAAGAGTCAGATGGAAACAGCATTAATAATTTGGTCAGGTTTAATCTGCTCCTGATTAATCTTGAAGTTTGTACCTAAAAGACTAGATTTGAAAACAGGATGTCAACAAATAGCCTCAGAGTTTGCCTCCTCTTAGTGAATGTCACACTTTGAAGACTTTCTGAAGAGCACTTAATTCTTTCTGGTCTTAACCAAAGAAGGGACATATATTCTTCAGATGTAACCTAAAATAATAGCTGACAATCTATAGCATTACTTTTCTCTTTTAAAAAACCACATGGTGGCTCACAAACATGTAATGAGGTCTGGCGCCCTCTTCTGGCCTTCAGGCATACATGCAGACAGAATATTGTATACAAAATAAATAAATAAATATTTAAAAATAAAATAAAATATGAAAAGTGACACAGAAAAGAAAAAGATGTTCTTTGCTGGTTTCAACATTATTTGACCTCCTTTTCTTAACTGTGTTTGACCTTTCCACACTGAATGTATATTTTGCAGGCTTAGAATTTTGAATGTTTGTCCTCAGTAGTAGGGGAAAGAATACAAGCTGACATGAAAGTATCTCTCCAGTTCCCTGTCCTTTATATCTCTAGTTCTCTCCAGTTCTGAATTTCATAAGGCAAGGAAACAGTTTGAATTCTAAGATCCAGCTTAGTAAAATGAAGTAAGATGAGGAGGTTTAGAGAGAGCTTCTGGGGGGGGAGCAGTGCTGTCCGTCTTTCTTGATGCTCCTCTAGAAGCTGTTCACAAGAGGCCCATGCCCACAGGTCTGGAAATCTGTAAATTCACTTCTGTGGTTGTAGTTCTCCACCCATCTGTGATCTGGAGAATTACACTCCAGGTTTCCTAAGGAGAACAGTAGAATCAGGGTTCACAAAGGATTTCTTCGAGGACTAGCCGCAAGCATTGTCAAATGGCCTGCCAGGTACTGGTTTGAGTTACCCGCTTGTAGAGTCTCCATTCGGGCAGCCACTCTGGATGTATGTTCCTTAGACATTTTCAGGGATTCCCCTGCTTTTCGCAGATGGAAGGCGATTAAGGGTTTTGTAGCCCAGCATGCCACAAGCAATCGGGAATTAATTTCCACGATGCTGTTTGATTTTGTGCTAGCTGCCTTGTTGTCATTCTCTACCGATACTGTTTCTTGCGTTCCGTCCCCTGCGCTCTCTCAGAGGGAGACTGTGCCTGTTACCCTGTCAGGTTGCTGGCTGCCTTAATCGCAAGGCCTGGCTCCAGTTCTCAGCAGAGCAGTGCTTTCCTTTCTGGAAGCCAGAGAGGGAAATTCCAGACGTGTGATTTGTACAAGGACAGATCACCATTCCCTTGACCCGCAGGGCTCTCACTGTGCTTTAGAATTCCTGAGGGAGAAAGTTGTCAAGGTGCCTGATTGGTTAGCATATCTGGGGGCATTTTCTTTTCCACGGAGTTGCTTGAAGGCCCTTTCAGGAAGCACTGCCTTTGATTGATATGCGATCTTAAGCATCACCATAGTGTGCACAGTGTTTCCCAGAACACTAGGGGATTTTCACAGATGGACTTTCAAGGGCTGGTGTGAAGAAGGCAAACAAAACTCTTCTGGACCTTCAGGAAGCCCATACTGCACTCTGGAGCAACTCACAAACTCCAGGGGCTCCGAGTGTATTAGTGGCTCTGTGAGAGAGTTATCTGTACATTTCCTGCATTCTAAAATTTTCTCATAGCTACATAACAGTAATCCAAGTTAGATTTATTCATTTTGAATGAGGTTTCTTATATAGTCCAGGCTGGCCTCCCAGTTAGTATGTAGCCAAGGATGACCCTAAATTTCCTGTCCTCCTACTTCCATCACTGAAGGTTTGCCATTCCAGGTGTGTGGTACCAATACCTGATTTATTAGATGCTTGGGGTTTTAACCCAAGGTTTTGCTTATGTTAGGCACTCACTCTACCAACTGGGCTACATCCCTACCACTATGTCCCTTTTTAAAAATGTATTTTCTTAATTGTTTTTATTGAGCTATATACTTTTCTCCACTCCCCTCCCTCTTTTCCCCTCCCCTTCTATCCCTTCCCACGATCCCCAAGCTCCCAATTTACTCAGGAGATCTTGTCTTTTTCTACTTCCCATGTAGATTAAATCCATGTATGTCTCTCTTAGGGTCCTCTTTGTTGTCTAGGTTTAAAAGTGTATTTTTAATTGAAATAGAAATGCATCATGTCCCTCCTCCCTTTCCTCCCTCCATCCCCTTTCTGCTACCTTCCCTTAAACCCCCACCATGTCCCCCTCAAGTTAATAGCTTCTCCTTCATTATTACGTTACATACATAAAGATGTGTGTGTATGTGTGTGTATATATGTACACATATGCACACACATACACACATATATATGTATAGCTTGCTGAGTTCATTTTTGTTGTTTGTGTATATCTGATTTCAAGGCTGACCATTCTGCACTAGACAGCCAAATAGGGGACTCATCCCTGGGAGAGACTAATTGTCCCTCTCCCAGCAGTCATTAGTTGTCTGCAGTTCTTTGTCTAGGGGTGAGACCTTGAGAAATTACCAATTTTGATTTAATGTTTTAAAAGTATTTCTTAATTAACTCTTAAGTATCCACTTTTACTTTTAGGTATATTTGGTTTAAGATCACAACAATGGCATTGCCTGATGATGTCGTCTCTGTGCCTAGATTTAAAAGCCAGGTGGCTATTTACTGCCACACACCTAATAAAAATGGCTTTTCCATTGTGCTCCCCAGCAAGCTCCATTCTTTGAATGGAATGGGTCTGCTGTTCTTGTTTTCTTAACCGTCTGTATGTACTTAAAGCAGAGTGTGTAGATTTTAAATCTCATCTTTGCATAGATTTATTTCTTTCCTTTTCTGCCTGAGAAGGGAGAAGTCAGACAGGAGGGATGGCACTGTCTTCATCTCATACTTTAATTACAAAAGGAAAACCTATGTTCAATTTGTTGTGAAAAGCCTCTCTTGAGAGTAATAGCTTGTTCAACATCAAGCATTTTTATTAGTATGACTATATATGTGCATATTATACTTTAATGTTATGTGTATGCACAGTATATATATACATAGTTATATATGTACAGGGTATATATATATATATATATGCATAGTAAACACATGGGTAGTATATGCATAGTAAACACATGGGTATGTATATGCACAGTAAACACATGGGTATGTATATGCATAGTAAACACATGGTTATGTATATGCATACTAAACACATGGGTATGTATATGCACAGTAAACACATGGGTATGTATATGCATAGTAAACACATGGGTATGTATATGCATAGTAAACACATGGGTATGTATATGCATAGTAAACAGATGGGTATGTATATGCATAGTAAATACCTGCAGTTTTAACTCTGGATTGGTGAAGAATTATCAGCTAACAACTGTGTCAAGAATTTATGGAGGTACTATGCAAACCTTTTTACATTTTTTACTGAATTCTTGGAAAGCCTTGTGAGTTTTATATTATGTTCCCCTTTTTATACTTAGGTAATTAAACATGAGAAAATTCATGCAAAATGTGCATGGTTGCATAACTCCTGTGTGCCTCACTATATATATATTTGCCTGGCCCCAACACCCTTTCTTCTCTCCTAAGCCCTATGTCTGCTGACTCCCCTCAGCAGCAGGGCTTGGGTCTCCCCAGGGTCTTGTTTACCTTGAGTAAAGAAGCAGGTCTTGTATCACAGTCACTGTCTCTGTCCCATACTTTAATTATAAAAGGAAAACCTATGTTCAGTTTGTCTGGAAAAGACTCCCTTGATGGTAATAGCTTGCCAACATGAGGCATGTCTATTAGTGTGAATACTTCCATATATATATATATACACACACATATATATACCATAATGACATGAATATGTAACCCTTAATGATATGTATATGCATATACATTAATAATATGTATACCTCGGGTCCAGAAGCTTGAAGAACATAAAATTTTTAAGGGATAGTTTATGAATGTTTAAAGCAATACTTTAAATAATTATATGCATTATTAAATTTAAATATATGTAAGTCAACTTATTTAAAGTAATAAAGTATGTATGCATATAATTATTTAAAGTAATGCTTTAAACATTCATGAAAGTAATTAGGTGCTGTGGAAAGATGTTTATATCAAAACAAAGAGAAACATGATAGACACCAGAAGAAACAAAATAGGACAACTGTGATGCTTGAACTTTAAAAATATATAATAATTACATTTTTAGTCAAGGAATCAGTCTATAAAATATCATATTAACACAAATGAAGCTCAGACTTTAAGTTCATGATGAGGTATATTGCCCCCACCAAACAAAATCTACAAATTCAAGTGATAATGCTACTGGCTTGGTGTTGAAGTTTTGGATCCAGAAGGTGGGTGGTAAGCTTAACCGTAGAGCATGTGTCTCGTGTGTGCTGCTTTGGGGCCATCCCTGGCACTTGCATAGAAGCAACAACAAAGGCCACGTTCAATTCCTCTTAAGAGCACATCCACACATTATAGCACTTTTCAAAATATGTATACTTATCAATAATAGTAATCATTGCACTCAATTCTTTTTATTTAATAGAACAGATTAGGAATCACCTCCAATATTCATACAAACATTGAGAGTTACCACTCAAAGGCACTAGAAAGTCCGTGGTGGGCAGGAGAGATCCAGCATTGCCACCATGGGATGAAGAGGGTAGAAGGCACAAAAGCAGCGTAGACAGTATTGTGGTGGGGCAGGTAGATGGCCAAGGTCCTTGCCAGGTGTCCCAACCTTACTTAGAGTAAAGGACATGTCCAAAGATTTGGCGGTGATCCAGATGGTTGTGGTGATATATAACTGGGTGGTAGAGATTGAGAAAGTAATGTACCCTTCAAATATTTAAAAACCAATGTGTAGAACTTGGTGAGTGCTAAAATGAGAAAATGAGGGGAGTAATAGAGGAGTGGAAAATTGTAGGTTCTTTTCCCGAGCATGGCGGGCAAGATCACAGGTGAAGGAAAGGTGAGTATACTGTGTGTGTATAGACCTGTGGTCACCATGGTTTGGGAGAATGCTTCAGACAGGCGAAAGTTACCAAATGGAGACTCTTCTAAGGTGGAATATATAATGCTGGCAAGGTTTAGCCCAGAGACGTACATGTTGAGATCATTAAATCCTGAAAGCCAATAAGAAGTATCAGTACATTTTCCTATTAGAAGAGGCAAGGGCTCAGAAGTCTGAATAATAGCAGATTTTAAAGGATATGCAAAAAAAGAAAAAGAGGTGCAAAAAGAAACTTGTAGAGTGTGGCACCCTGGACCATTTTCCAACTTTTAATATTTTAAAGGAATGAGTTTCAGCTGTCCCCAGTGCTTCTAAGAGATCAAGACCTAGAATTGTCCTTTGGAGTTGATAATAGGTAGGATGGACATGACTCCAACTGGAGCAGACTCAGTGCAATGTTTGCGTAGAGGACATATTGCACCAGAGCTAATGACATTCCACCATTTAGTGACTTTATTAGTCACTTTCTTGTTGCTCTGATAAACACCATGACCAAAGTCAACTTGGAGGTGGCATTCTGTCACTTCACAGCTTACAGTCCATCACAAAGGGATGCCTATGGCAAGCACCCAGGGCAGGAACTTAGAGATGGCAGCTGAAGCAGAGGGCATGGAAGAATTATGTACTTCCAACATATAATAGTAGTGTAGATTCTGTGCCATTAGAAATTGGAAGTACACAATTTTCTCTTTTATTTTACAAAGGGTTACAATTAACAGATTGCCCTGAGTCTCAGAAGAGACTTTGGACTTCTAAATAGCGTGGAAACTGTGAAAGACTATGAGGACTTTGGTAGTTAGACTAAAGCAGTTTGCAGTGTTGTATGAGCCTGTGGGGGTCAGGGAGTGGAATGTGATGGTTTGAATGAGAAAGTCCCCCATTATCTTGGGCTTTTGAACACTTGTCCCCATTTGGTGGCACTGTTTGGAGAGGTTCCGGAGGTTCAACCTTGCTGAAGGAAGTTTGTCACTAGGGGTGAACTTTGAGAGCAAAAAGCCTCACCTACCTCTGGTTTGCTCTCCCTGCTTTGTGCTGGTGATTGAGATGTGAGCACTCAGCTCCCTGCTTCTGCAGCCATGCCTGATGCAAGCTAGCTGCCATGCTTCCAGGACGTGATCAGTTCTTAGCCCTCTGGAACCGGAAGTGGAACACTCTTCCTTAAGTTACTCTTGACTGCAGTGTTTTATTATAGTAATAGCAAAGTAAATGATACAGCCATTCTTTCCACTGTGAAGGAGGCAGGCAAGCAGGCCAAGGTAGTCTGCCCTTTTAGGTATCTGAAACAAAAGGAAGGCACATGGTCCCCAGGACTTCTAGATAATCTAAAATAAGGGACTGTTTGTTTGTAAAAACATATATCCATTCAGCATAGGTAAAGAAGAGGATGGTGCTGTATGATATAAGGAAAAGAATGACTGTCTCATTAGTTCAGGTCGAGAAGGGCAGCAAGACCTCATAGGGCCTGCCTGGATTGATCTACAGATCTGGAATATGTCACAGCCTTTTTCTTATCTGAAGTATTCAGTCTTTTGTGACTGGCTACAACTGCTTTAGTCTTCCCTGTGCAAGCAAGCTCTCTATGAACACATCTCGGAGTTTGTACAACCAAGGAGTTCAAATGGTCATATTGGAAGTATTCAGTTTTCTTTTTAATTTTACAGAGGCTCAATTAAAANTTCCTAGAATGGAGAGTTCAGGCCCAAGTTTCCTTAGATGTCTAATCAGGTACGATTGGTGTTGGAGCAATGATTCATAGGACTGGTGGGGTAGCCACAGTATAGCCTCCTGAGTGA
This sequence comes from Ellobius talpinus, assembly GCA_001685095.1. Lineage (NCBI taxonomy): Eukaryota > Metazoa > Chordata > Mammalia > Rodentia > Cricetidae > Ellobius > Ellobius talpinus. The sequence continues at coordinate 20,640 of LOJH01007700.1, forward strand.
TGATGGGCAGAGGGCTATGTGGCTACACAGAGGCTTCCAAACACCCTGTTCCATCTAGACACCTGCTTTGTTGGTGTAGACCTACTTGTGAGAGTTGCTTCATCTGGGATTCTGCAGTAATACGCACTACAGAATGTCCTGAAACTGACAATTGATCAGCGTTAACATCTTACCATTATCCCATTAATCGTAATACAGTGAACCAAAGCTATGCCACACATACTTCCACTTGCTGTGATAAATACCATCACCAAAAACAGCTTGCAGAGGAACAGGTCTTAGCTTATTGTAGCCCACTATTAAAGGGAGTAAGACAGGAACTTACGGCAAGAACAGAGGCTGGAACCATGGAGGAAAGCTGTTTGCTGTCTTTGCTCTTAGACTCATAGCCAGCTATCCTTGTTACATAACCCAGGTCCACCTCCCGAGGAATAATACAGTCCACAGTGGCATGGGACCTCCTAGATTAATTGACAGTCCAGAAATCCCTCCCACATTCATGCCCACAGGTCGTTCTGATGGAGGAAGTTCCTCATATGAGTTCCCTCTTTGTAGTGTGTCAAGTTCAAGTTGATAACCAAGATGCTAGACCTCACAGCTGGCCACTATTTAACACCCTATCCACTTGCTGTTTCAAAATGTGATGAAAACTCTGAATTTTAATGGTGGACAGTTAATGAGAGCATGTGCATTTATTCATGAACATACACAGTACCATTTATTCCCAACTTTACAGAATAATCATGCCTTGTTCCTTTTCTTTTGAAACCCTGTCTATCAGGATTAGATTTCAATCTTATCAGTTCCATGTGTTTTCACCTGTGTGTTTTCCTTGACAGCCAGGATTTTTTTCTAAAAAAGTCTTTCTATTTTTTAAACGATTCTTTGTTTAAATGCCTCTATAATTTTTTGGCATTCTTACTGTTTCAGGTAGCACACGCACAGACAGTGAGATACAAAGCTCATGCTTGGCTTTGTCACTTGTTAGCAGCACAACCCTGCACTTTTGAACCCAAGTGTCTCATCTGTGACATCGTTCTAATAAATAATAACTGTTTCAGGAAATGTAGGAAATGTATTAAGGGTTTGAAAGACCAAGTATCCAAGCCCCAGTCTGCTATGTTGACCATATCCATGACAAGTCTATTACTCCCTTCCTTATCTTGAACATGTTGTGTGCTGTGAGTACTCTGTCACTGGGGTAACAAATGATCAAAAGAAAAAAAAACTTATGCTGGCTTTCAGCAGTATCATTTACCACTCAAGGTTCTGTGGAGTATGGCTTGTTTGATTTCTCTGCACTGGTTGTCATAAGGCTCAAAGCAAGAGGTCAGCTGATCTGGCTTCTCAGCTGGAGGTTAGAGGAGAGAATCTGCTTAAAAGCACAGTGGGCATGTTCTCTAGGTTTTTGTGTTGGGAGCAATTAAAACGTGTTTTAGAAGTTTGTGTGGACAGCACACTTATTGTTATTTGTACTGTAAATCTCTTAAAAATACGGTACGCTTCACACATTTCTGTGTCTTCCGTGTGCAGGGGCTGTGTCACACCTCTGTGCATTATTCCAGTTATGTGTAGGAGGTGCAGTGGTGGGCGTGTCCCTCTGTTTTCAAATATCAGCATCCCATGAAGTCCTTGCTCAGCTCAGCATTGACTTTCCCTTCTGTAGCATCTCTTGCCCTCAGCTGAAGCCTGCTTTCTGTTCTGAAGGGCCCATGTGATTAGTTTGGGCTCACCAGCATACTCCCAGATAATCTTTATATTCAGGTCAGCTAAATTAACCACAGAGAAGTTGCTAATTTCCTCCTTCCTTGTAAAGTAACAGACAAGTCTAAGGATTGCAGCGTCACGCATTATGGTTACCTGCACTAAGTACTTATAGGTGTATAGTATTTGAAGTCAGACATAGTCCCCTGCATACATAGAGCTATTCAAAAGCCATTGCTGACTGTGTAGCCTATACCTGTGATTTGTGCTCACCCCTAATAAGCTATTACCCAAGAGCTATTTTGTGCCTTTAATTAGAGGTAGGAGTGACCTGAATCAAAAGAAGCTCCCTCTGAAGTAGTACCTTTCTATTGCCAGCAGCCACTGCTGTGTATGCAGATACCCAGAAAGGAAAACAAAGATGTTGTCTACATATAAAGAAGATGAGCAGATGAGCAGAATATTCTGTGACTTCTTTGGACTTTCAATGAAGCCCTCCCAAGTGCCTTTGATAAAGTGTCTTGTTTTAATCCTATTCTTCGTATGTTACAGATGGGTGTTCTGAACTCGGTAGAGCTACTGAAGGTGTCACAATGGAATGGTAATTCTGATCTGTGGTTCTTGTCCTCACTGCCTAACACCTAATGTAAAAGTTAGGAGCATAAATTCAGGAGCCAGACTCACTGAATTTTGTTTTCTCTCTGCTACTTGTGTATCCAATAATCTGTGTTCTTTTCTGTAAAACAGAAGAAAATATAGGCCCTATTGAATGCAGCTACTGTTAAGGATGAATCATGTGTGCATGCACACACAGTATTTAGGCGTGCTGAGAACTGAGGCTAGTGTTATGTATTGGGGTTTTTATTAGAGTTGAACAATTTGCTTTGTCTCTCAACAAGAGCTATTTTGACCCCCATATTACATTTGACAATGACTGTACATAGCAGTTGTCCAAATGATGGGATGGGATTCAGGCATCTATCGTGGAGAGGTCAGGGAGGCTGCTAATCAAATCATAAGGCATTACGTAAGCCTCCTGCTTACCCCCGCCTACACATACAAAGAAAGCAAAACAAAGAATACCCACTTCAAATCAAATGTCAGTAATGGTGATATTGAGAAAGCCTGTTTTAAACTAGCAGATTATTCTACTACTAGTTATTAAAAGTATTTCATCTGCAAATACTATGTTTAGGTGTCCTGAGTGATTTAATGTAGTGAAGATGTTCAAAGCTAAAGTCACAAGTAACTGAGTCCTATGATAAAATAAAAAAGTAGAAAAAGCCTTTTTTTGGTGGTTAAGAAAGTAATTTCTTTCATGTAGCTAATTTTATATGTAACATTATATATTATATATAACAGAAAGCATAAGACAAGAGTATATTTCATCTCTTGAATGCACATATAGGGGTTAGAATACTCTGTCTCTGATAAATAGAGTGGAATGTCTATTTTTCTTATTTTCTATATCTAGTGAGCTTTCTTTTGAGGACCATAAGGAAAGAAATTGCTTGGATTTGGGAACTTGGTGTTACTCTGTGTTTTGTGCTATAGTCAAGGTAACGATTGTTGCTAACATAATAGTAACTTAGAGCTTAGAGTACATGCGTTCCAAGGCCTGAAGCATTTTTGCCAAGTTCATTCTTTTAATAAAACATCACATAAGGCTTGTGTTTACTGTCTTCATGCCCTCTTAAACCATAGGCTTATCCAATGAGTTACAGCCATCTTCAGCTATGCCTTTCTCCACCCGCTACCTCTGACCCCTGCCCTCTGTACCTATTGCTTTCATCTGCCACCTCTGCCTCAGGTTTAGATCTTTATGCTACTCCACAAACTCCATCCAACTCTTCATCCATTCTTGTGCTCAGAGTTTTGTCCTCTAGCTGACTGGTCAGTTAGTCATCAGCTCATCAATACCTGCCATGCCATAGAGTGCAGAGAACTGGTCCAGGCCTGCCATGCTGCCACCTATGATTGCATAACTTTGTTATTTTTAAGTTGTGAAGTTTTTGAGTGTTCATTTGTAAAGTGTAATCGATTGGCTGTGTCGCCATGCCCAAAAAGAGGAAAAACCTAGCACATAGCATCATCTTCCATTCTGCTGTCTACTCAAGGAAACTAAGAACCACAGGACACAAACACTGCACTTCAGTATGGGTCCAAATGAACCCTGATGCGTTAGACATCAGGTAGATGCCCAGACATGCCCAATACGATAGCTGTGAACTATCAATATAAAATAATAGAAGTACTTTTATATTATGGTATTTGGCAAATTCTTGACTTACATAACTGTCCTCAGAAGGAAGCTATTGTGACAGTAAATATCAGCATGCAGTGCTTCATGGAACATTATTCACAGTTTTGAATTTAGAGGCATAAAGGGCAATAGGTTACCCACTTAACTTAAAAAGGATAAAACATTTCTATGTAAATAATTTCTACTATATTTTAATATCATGGTTAACCGAGGAAAACGCTTATCACTTCATTTTGTAACGTGATCCTTGCTAAATGACTCTAGCTTGGTTTTGTGACACTCTAAAATGCTAAGGAATCGGGAACCACTTCCTCATTGACTGTGTGATTAAGAAGGTTCAGGTATAAGTGTGTCGAGTGTCTTCTAAGGATTTGTGCCAAGTCTAGCTTGTTCCCTTGATCTCAGACTAGCAGAGGGGAAAGCTTCTTCTGTCGACTGCCACCGTGCTACAGACTCAGCTGTAAGCTTGCTGATCATCAGAGATCCAGACACTCAGAAGCTTAAAAGCTAGGCCAGGCCTTCCTACAACTGCAATAGAGCTGTGATCCAGTCTTTCTTCAGTACACCATGATTCAGCACGTCGTGAAAAGACCTCCGCTTCAGCAACAAACTTCAGGGAACATGCTTGAGTGCCACCCTCATAGATTGTGCCAGCCTCCTGGTAGAAGGAAAATACTCAACTGCTTCGAAGGAACATTTTATACAAAGATATTTTAAGTCCAAGTTGGATTTCTAAACCAAGGACAATGTTTTATATTCAGTGCTGGGAAGGGAGATTCTGTCAATGGTAGGTCATATTTCTCTGTTTAGAACAACAGTATTGCTTCCAGAAATGGAGGATATGGAATTGGTTGACTTGGACAGAGGAGGACCTTATATTGCAGCAAGTCAGCAATTAAGTATGCTCTGCTAGTGTAGTGACTTTTATAAACCAGATGGGCCTGGTGGCCAGGATTACAAGTCCGGGTAACTTGCCTCCTCTAAGTATATATAATGGCATTTTATAGTGACAGTCTGGGCCATTGCCTAGAGTGACCTACAAAATAGAGACTGGTCAAAAGACAGCCCTATTCTAAGAGGCCATGGGATAGCAGTAGTCATGAGATAAGACAAGATATGAGTTTCAGCAGTGACAACTCAAACAGAGCATGTAATCACGAGTCTACGTTGAGCAAAGCCCGAGGCCAGATGCTTCAAGTTGGGCAGCAGGGGCCCAGCTAGACCTGCTGCACTTGGCAGTGCTCAGAGATCTCAGACACACAGGCCCTTAGGGCAGGAACAGACACCCAAAGCCTCTAGGCAGGTGTTTTGAAGGCATGGCAGAATGAATGGTGCATCCTGGCATCCTGGTAGAGATAGGTTTGGGCCTGGAAAGGCCCGCTCTGCCACAGCTCCGTCTCTTTGGGAATCTACTTTCTGCCTGACTGCTGAACGCGTGGTCTGGTTCTCTTTGTACAGACATGCCCTGCCAACCTCTGCACTGGAGGGCAGAGGGCCCTGGAACAAAACAGCATCGTGACTCATCATAATCATCTGTACATCATATGTTTAATCCACTGGACTTGAGGACTTAGGTGGCTTACTTGTCAGTAAACTTCACACGGGAGGAGTCAGTGGCCACAGATGAGACCAAGGAAGTAGATAGGATGGACAGGGCCCTCATAGATTGTGCCAGCCTCCTGGTGGAAGGAAAATACTCAACTGCTTTGAAGGAACATTTTAAACAAAGATATTTTAAGTCCAAGTTGGATTTCTAAACCAAGGACAATGTTTTATATTCAGTGCTGGGAAGGGAGATTCTGTCAATGGTAGAAGATCATATTTCTCTGTTTAGAACAACAGTATTGCTTTCAGAAATGAAGGGTATGGAATTCAAATATCATTCAAACAATGAAAGCACAAAGTCTAAGAGTATCGGTTTATATGGAAATCAACAGTATGAGATCGAGAGTCTACTGACCTGTTTTGAATAAGATGTGGTGTTTTTAAAAAAAATGATGGGGAGAAAGTTTTCAAGTTTTCTCCTTTCACATATACATACGGGAGAGAAGTTTTACATCTGTGAAGAAGAGAACTTGTAATTCTGCTATAGCATTCTATAAAAGTAGATGTCTCAACTAGTGCTATCAGGCTTGCCAGTCAGGAGCACAATTATTATAAATATACCTGGTTTCTTCGTGTATATTTGTGTGGTGTGCTTACATGAACATATGTGTCTTTGCATGTATGTGTGTGTGTGCATAAATCTGCAGGTGTACATATATGTGTGTGCGTATGGTGTGGAAGCCTGAGGTTGCCTCCAGGTGTTCTCCCTCAATTGCTCTTTCTCTTGTATATTGAGGTAGGGTCTCCCTGACTTGAGACTTTCAGTTTTGACTAGTCTGCCATGTGGATTCCACATCTCTACCTCCCCTACTGAGACCACAGGTGGGACCCCATGCCCACCCACCTTTTTATGAGAGTTCTGGGGTTCTGAGCTTTTGTCCTGACACACTCACAGCAAGCGTTGTATGCACCTAGCTATCTCCCCAGTTCTAGGAATACCAATTCAGATGAACTTGTCTTCTTTCCACGAAACTAAAGCTGTATAACAAAACAGGATGCAATTGAGGGGTACTTCAGTTGATACTATCAGTGCGAGTAGATTATAGTACAGAAGATAACTTAGTTAACATCTGAGGTTTTCATCCCCCAAATATAACATAGTCTGCATCTTTGCTAACAGGATTTTCTTCAGCAATATATTCTGTTTTAAATATGTATTTTTCTTTTATACAACAAGGTAGAGGAAAATGTTCTGTGATGTTTACTGAGTGAATCCAACTTTATATCTTTTCATTTAATCATATGCCTTCTTCAAGATGCACACATAAGTCATTTAAAACTTGTTCAGCCACCAGTTTCTTTGGCAGGTCAGATATTTTATTGTTATACAAGTGAAACCTTAAAAGTAGTTTCAGTCAACAAATCACATCTCCAGAAAGATGACAGAGAAAAAAAGTTGTCTTTGCAAATGTGTATGTGGTATAAAGTCCAAGTTTGACCTGGCCACTCCAATTTCACAGAAACCCAAAGGCTTCCCACTTAAAATTAAACTCAGTAGTAACTAACGAGTCTTCATTTGAACTTTGGATGTTGCTGCTGCAATTCCCATGGCTTTGTGCATCCCCTTACAGGAGCTGAGCAGTCAGTGGGATGGCATATCTAATCTACATCAGTTTGGTTCAAGACAGAAGGGAAATAAAACACCTGCAGACCTTGGCAAATGGCCCATGGCCAGAACCTCTAGCTCTAGAGAGGGTGAGAAAGGAAGTTTTAGCTTTGATTGCTTCTATTTCATTCAAGGGACAAGCAAGTGATAGGAGCCTTAGGTGTGGGCTGACTTAATCCATACCGTCTGCAGGAGGTGAATGGATGCTCTCCGTACGGTATTATTGTTTTACATATTTGCAGAGTCTACTTGAACAGGAAAGTAATTTGGCCTCTCCTGACAAACTTGGCATATTTTCTTCTCCCTAAATTTATGGGATCTTTGTCTGGTTTTTAAAGCGGAGGAAAATTGGAAGCCACTGCACTCAGAGCTAATGTGAAGCAATGCAGTCTATTTTAACAGGTCACTGAATCCAGCATATATTTAATGCTGGGCCCATGCCATCCAGCAAAAGTGAAATGAAGGATGATTTTCTCTTAAATGGGCTTCATCAGATTTTAAAGCTTGAACAGAATGTTTAGAGTAATGCATTTCCAGGCTCAGGAAATCTGTACACTCAGTACTCATGAACTTTAATCCCAAGAGAATACCATTTGTAAAGTAATAGCAACACAAGTGGATTAGTTGTTAGTACTTACCTTAAAAAATGATGTCATCCAAAATCATTTGCTATTTTCAATAACCTGAGTAACAGTACAAGTCTTAAAAATAATGAAGTTCTGAAAAGTAACCAATATATATGTTTGTTTGTTTTTTAAAACATGGGTTTAACAAGAAATGTGATATTGCCAATTTAGGATCAATTTTCAGACTGCTATTAATATGTAGACTAGTGCATCAGGCAATCTCTGTTCCTCTGTGTGTGTCTGTCTCTTTCTTTTCAGGAGGCAAAAAATAAAAATATCAAGCTTTTATGGTGGTGTTAAAATGCCACCTATAAGAAATGAGGAGTAAAGATTATGAAATAACCAGGCAGGGCATCCAAATGAAGATGAACCTTTCCAAATACAGAATATCTTTCTAGGGAGAAAAGTTTTCACTGCTAAAGTCTGTATAGGGTAGAGTTCTTTGTCAGTGTATGTAAGAGAACTTGTCCAGGCATCCTTTTCCTTAATCCATCCTTGGGTTTAATGTTTCTCTAGCCACAGTGTTTTTGTTTTTGTTTCTAAAGATCAGAAGCTGGCTTTCCATGCTGTGCCTCTGGAAGTATCCCTCTCCGATGTTACATTTCCTCCAGAATAACTAGGTAGCAGAAACACACAAGGCTGTGTGTCAGCAGCATGCTGCCACCCCATGTGGGTGTTTCTTTGGAAGACACAGCGTAATTCGGCTCAGGACAGTGAACAAATTGTAGGCTTATGGGTCAGTCAGAATTCAGAGCCAACCTCCAACACATGCTAGAGGTGTGGCCTTGACGAATTACTCAACCTCTTGATTTCCCTCTTTGACGTGTTGTGAGGGACTGAGGGAGACTGCCTCACGTGGGTCCTGCCCTGTAATGTTCAGTAAACAGTGAGAGACAAAGGGAGAATGCTTTGTGAGCCTCCTGCCATGGAATCGCCAATAAATGCTGGTCCTGTCTATTGTAACATCATAAGGAAACTACTTTGAGGCGAGCCAGTTTAGTGTGTTAAGTTTTACAGCCATTCATTGCTACTCCTAGATCATACTTTGCAATCAGAATTTCTAGTTATGATACATTAGTACTACATTTGGTAAGTAATTTTAGAATACTTGCTTTTGATGCATTGTATTTCATAGTCAAGAAATTTCTAGAACTTTTCTGTAGTCTATAGATTATTGTCAGACTCTTAAATGATATGGATCCTGGGAAAAGAATAGGCATTTTACTAATAATAAAGAGTTTGGAGAATAATTAGTTCACAAACTAAAATAACTAAGTTTTCTAGAGTATGTGACATTTTATAACCAGTCTATTTTAATGTACTAGTTATAATTCATAATACTTTGTTTCAGAGAATACCAATTTCTGGTGTGAATATGAAAAAGAAATGTGTGTGTCCTGTGACTGTGCTCTTAGTAACAACTTACTTTTTTGTCTAACAAAGCCAGGAAGTGACTAGGATATATTGTTTGTTCAGTGGGTGTCTGTGGTAAAAGATGGTCGATACAAACAGTGGCACATTACTCAAGTACTAAAAAGAAATGAGCCACCCAGGTATTAAAAGTAATGGCAGAATCAAACATGTATTACAAGGGAAAGAAGCCCATCCTTGATGCTGATGACTCCAAGGTTGCCATATTCTGAACAGAGCAACAGTGAAAGCAGTAAGCCCAATGGTGGTTTCAGGGCTTAGGGAGATGAAGAGATAACAGGCACAGCAGAGAGGATCTTGGGACCAGTGGAAATACTTATATAGAGTGGTAAACACATGCTCTTGTACATTTGTCAGAAGCCCATAGAACATTCACAGAGGGAACCCTAATGAAAACCACAGACCTTGGGTGCTAATGGCATGCCACTGCAAGCTCATCACTTGTAATGAATGTGTCTCTCTGTACGGTGTTGTTCTTGAATAGGTTGTATGCTTGTTAGTAAGGGGGACATAGAGGAACTCTGTACTTTCTGCTTAATACTATTCTGACTATAAAACTGCTTTTAAAAAACCCTCCATTTAAATAAAACATAAAACATTGAAAAAAGTGTAGTGATAAGGAAAGGCGGGCTGCGTTCCCACCTGGATCCCAGCTAATTTACCCCGAAATAATTACACGGAAACTCTATTCATTTAAGCACTGCCTGGCCCATTATATCTAGCCTCTTCTTGGC